>CANSNZ010000839.1:0-228993 GCA_947646795.1 Beta lomatogona | reverse complement strand
GTCAACAAACTAGGCTTATTGATACAGAACCAAACCATTATAAAGATCTGCGCTTTCACATGGCTTTACAAGTCCACATTTCCCATAGCCTCCTGCGGTACCCACTCAAACCAGTCCCATATCAACAAAAAAAGTTCAGAATACCCATTTTCAACATACTATGATTATATGCCACCTTTCTAAATTAAATACCTTTTTTCACAGGAAGTAAATTCCCGACAAGAGTCAACAAACAATCCCCAGCTAAATCATAACATAGCTGAACTAGACAAGCATCAATAATCAATTACATTTGCATGTGAGGACTCTACAAATTAGCTACAAAATCAATGATAGTCTCGAATGAAAAAGGTAATAATCCCATTGCAAACGTCAAATGGGGGATTGTGAAAAAATTGGAAAAAGCATACAATCAAAAGGTGGTAAATCGTAATTACCCTAGTTATTCCCCTTCTGCAGCAATCAAAGGTTACCAGTGTCACAAATATTCCAAAATTTTAAGGCAAATAAGTGGAAGATCAAGTTCTTAATCTTATACTAAATTAACACAACTCCCAAACAAACCTTCAAGTTTCCCGTAATCCTTTTCTCTCTCAATCTTCTTATCTGTTCTCCAACCTTCCGATAAAATTAGGGGTTTAACTCCTTGAATCAAAATTCTGAAGTTACCCAAAAGATACAGTATTCATCAACTTTTTGCCAAGTTCATCGTAGCAAAACATTAGAAATCTCAATTGAAACCTAATATTCTAAGTAACAAAAGAGCAGAAAAAACAGTAACATAAACCAGTTAATTGTTGAGCAAAAATGGTACGAATGTGGTCAAAGAACTTACCGAAAAGTTATCGCAGCTCGCGGAGGAGAGAGAGAGTCGAGTCGAAGGACGGATGGCGACGAAGGTCGGAGAGAGAAAAAAGACTGAGAATGGGAGGTAAGAGAGAATAAGAGTGAGTTTCTAGGGGTTTTGCTTTTTCACTTTGGGCGTTTTTTCATTGAACTTGCGTTACTCACAGGCTACTATTTTTATCATTTGATGTTCTGTTTTTGTTTTTCATTTGCCTATGCCCTATGGGGAAATAAGGTTGGATACTTGGATTTTTTTTTTTTTTTTTATCTTGTGCTTTGTGTTGGTTGAAAATAAAATCAACACATTTTGTGAAAATGGATCTTATTTATTATTAATAAATTCTTGAGAAAAAAATAAAGTAATTTGTAGGAGTATAATGAAAAAATTGATGAGATCGATCTTAAATGTGGTTGTCCTTTGAAAGAAGTTTCAATTATGGACTAATTGTTGCCTCGAGCGATGCCCCCTGCATTGCGGATAATTCGTTTATTATTTTTTTATGAAATTAATTGAAATTCATGCCTCCATATCGGCGTATGCATTTAGATGACATAGCGATTACTCCAATGTCTTCATAACTTTCAATTAGGATTTAAGTACCAAGCATAATAAATTTATTGAAATATCATTCATTTTTCGCAAAATGAGTCACTCTTCTAAGTCTTAATGAGTCATTTATAAACAAATAATAGTTGCTTAACTTAAATGAGTTACTTGAATATAAGTAAAAAATGACCCATTTGGGACAAAAAGGTTACTTGGGGTCTAAAGGTAGCTTTTTTATCTTAAATATATCGCTCATATATAAATTTATAAGTGTCTATTTAATACAAATAGTTACCAACGCCTCACATACTCATATCATACGATGGATCGGTCCTTTAAATTAGTTGATTCGACACCTACAAAGTTTGTAATATCATTTTTCGGGTCATAAAGACATGTTATTTTTCCTTTCCTAGTTATACATTGATTGAAATTAACTACAATATATTTTTCTCAAATTTCTCCTTCGGATAGGTAATATTTGTGTTTTCTATCTTGTAAAAGGCTACATAAATTAAGGTTTGGTGGGCTCATTAGAGATTTTTATAATGCAACAAATTTGATTTGATGTTTTATTATCACTATTATGATAAATGGAAACTTGATAGGGAATATAACTTGTAACATGGGGATATATTAGTATATTACTCATTTACTTGATAAGTCAATTAATGTAGGAGTCGAATTGGGGTGTCAACTTAAGAAGCATAATTACTTCTACTTACAATAAAAAATCAATATGAGCTTGTAGATGAGTTGGTTAGTGTATATGTATCTCAAGGGAGAGGTTGTGGGTTCGAGTCTTAACACCTACATTTTTATTGTTAATTTGTGTGAACCGCTAGGAGGGGGGAGAATATGTGGCAAAGATGGCAATTGCTTGTCTTGAAGTTTTATATATATATATATATATATATATATATATATATATATATATATATATATAGATTGATTTATAGTAAGGCAAACTTTTGAGGTTCAATTTACACCACTTGGGATGGATCCTATTAGTTTTTCAAAGTATAACTAGTTTTTGAAGCCGAGCGATGTTGCGACATACTTTTTGTTACATTTTAGTAGTCCAACACAACTAACGTCATTTGTGTCCATTAGACAATTTGTTTCACCTTTCACTGTGGTTTATCTTTATGTTTAGGCAGAACTAATAACACTGGTTATTTTCTGTATAATGGAGTCATATTGTGGACATTATGCTCGTAATTTCTCATATTCATTCCTTTTGTAATTCCCTATGTTATTTTTGTTTTATTACATTTCATTAGTTCAGACATCAAATGTTCTTATGTTTCTATAAAGCTAGTTGTCTCGACCATGTCGTGGCATGTGTTTATGTTTAGGAACTGCTCATCGCATTAGTTTTTTCCCTTACAAAAGTCTTATTTACAAATTTTAGCATGTAAAATACAATAACGTGTTTACACTTAAAAAGTTCCTATATGAGACATTTTCTCCTTGTACCTTTTAAAACATTTTAAAATAGCATCAAAATGTAATTCTTAACCTAGTTTCCATTATCCAAAACTAAGTTTTAATTTCCAAAGAGCCTTGGAACAACTTGGGGTTCAATCTTAATATTATACATTTATTTTTGGTGTAAGAAAAGTAAGAAGCATAGCAAAGCATTTCAGAAGCTCAGTGATAATAAAGTGGGCTTAAAATACCTCTATTAATCAACAATATCATTCAGGGGATACTACATTGTTTTCGAAGTTTCCAAACAAACCTCAAACCTTAGAGCCTTAGAGGACAATAATTGACAAAGTTTATATGAATTTACCGATGCATAACAATATTTGTTGAGCTAAACTTCAACTATCTACATATTACAAGTGTTGTGTCAACCACTTCATTAAGCTCGATTATGGAACTTAGATATGCCATGTTATTTGTCGTCCGTATTTATAAATTCTTTTTTTCTTTTTTCTCCCCGCTCTACTTCTTCTTCCTCCATAACCACTACCTAGCTACCACTACCACCACCTACCGCCAGCCCCACACCCCACCTATGATGCCCCCACCACGCACCCGCCACCCCAGCCCCCACCGCTCGCCCCCCCGGCCACCCTGCCCACCTAGCCAGCCTCCCTCCCTCCACCCCCGTAGGCTGCAGCCCCACCCCCGCGCAGCCGCAAAGACCCTCACCCACCCCCAACCCCCTTCACCCATGCAAATCTCTCTCTTCTCCCCTCTTCCCTCCTCGCCCCTCCCCCTCTCATCTCCCTTCGTCCCTCGCTTCCCCTCCTCGCCGCCGCCCGCATAGAACTTCCTGCCGCGGCGCCTGCAGCTCCCCCCCCCACGCAATACCCCCCACCCTTCTTCTTCCTCTTTCTCCCTTCCTCCTCCCCGTTTTGAGATTTTTTTTATTATTATTTTTCACCGTTCATGGAACCGAAATTTAATTTTGGTTCCACCATAGAGGAACCGATTTTTTTTCTGTTCCACCATGGAGGAACCGGAACTTTTTTCGGTTCGTCCATGGTGGAATTGAATTTTTTTTCTCGTTTCCACGATTGTTTCCATCATGGTGGAACAAAAAAAATGGTTTTGTTCATACTAAAAAAATTCTGAAATTTTAATATTTTTAGGGGAAAAATACAAAATACGGACGGTGTTTAGTAAGTACGGGTGGTAAATAGTAAACCCCATTAGATTTTGGGACAATGATGTGATATTGAAAAGTAAAGAAGACCTTTGCCGAGATAGAAATGACATGTTATACCCAATCAAATTGTTTATGAGTTAACTTAGTTAACCATGAGCATCCACAATAGAATAAAAAAAGGATATGCTTGCAAATATTATAAAGTTTAAGCTACTAGCTTGACCAATGGAGGAAAAATAGTGCGTTTTTGGTGTAACATGTTATATCATAACTTATTGTGTAACAAAGATCTCATATGTGAAACCTAGCTAATGTAATTGTTTCATGTCATTATTGGTGTGTTTCATATCATTTTGGAGTTGTTTCATGTCATTTTCAAATTTGTACCATATCATCTATAAACCTTGTTCATGTCATTATTGATATGTTTCGATCATTATTTCCGACTTCTACACATTTTTCAAAGAAACTTGTACTATCATTTTCCTCTATTTCGTTATTATTTGCAACTATATATATAAGTTATCATTACACAAATTTATATCATTTATAATAGAAATCTTATCATTATTATTCACTTTTATGTCATTTTTCAAGAAATTTATATCACTTTCTCCTATTTCATTACCATTCCTCAACTCTTTATATACCTTATTATTATTACGCAAATTAATTTCATTTATAAGAAAAATGATATCATTATTACTCACTTTTATTCATGGATCCACCACCTCCACCCACCACTCCAACTCCTCCCACCAATCCCCCCCACCGCACATAACATAGAAACTCCAATTGCAATAAGATAATACATAAACATAACATAACATTATTGTTGTATTGCATAGTATCATTTGGCAGGTTGAAGTCGACCACCATTTCTCTCTCCACTATCAAATCTTCTTCATCTCTCGCCGCCTCTCTTTCTCTCCTCGAACTCTACTATCACTCTAATCTTGCCTTTTCTCTCTCCTCTAATTTCAAGTTTCGCCTTTTTACGACAACGCGTGGTGAAGTCGAAGGAAACCTAGCACCCAGGGCTCACCTAAGAAGAAAACCTCCGATGAATGAAAGGTCGTCCATGCGGGACCGACCTAAGGTTTGGGCGGGTCCAACTAGACCTGGACCCAAACCCGCAAATTTGGATCTAGACCCAAACCCACAGGGTCTAGAAAATCGGACCCTTACCGGATCCAATGGATCCGGCGGGTCCCGGGTCCAAAATAGGTCTCAAACTTATAGGAGTTTCAATTGTTTTTTTTTTACCTACGGATTTTTTACACTCGAATGTTTAGTTATTAAAATGATAAAAGAACAAAATAATAATTTAATTCTTGTACAAACATTTAAAATTAAAACATACACAACAAGTCGACTTCAAGATTGGTATAAAGTTTTATTACACAATATATATATTGTATTATAATACATATATCAATATGTAAAAAAGAAAATGGGTCTACTGGGCGGGTCCGGATCTCGAATTCATGAGACCTGGACCCGAATTTTAACACCCATACCTAGATCCGACCCAAATCCAAAGTGGTCTCAATTTCTTGGACCCAAAACCCTAAAAATGGGACGGGTCCAACCGGATCCGGATCGAGTCCCGGGTCCATGCACATCCCTACCAATGAGGACAATCCGACCTAGACGATGATGTGCCAACAAGATGGGAGCCATGAATGAGAGTCTTCAAATGAAACCGGTGGATAAATAATTGGAAACCGCCATTGGAGACCCTTAAAAAAGCTTGTTACTGAGCCCCAGGAGAGAGAAAATTGGCGTGCGGGGTGGTTGTGAGTTTGTGAGAGAGAGTGGTTCGGGTTTCACATGAGAGAGCTAAAAGTTAGAAGGGTAAAGATTTGTTTTTTAAATGGGTTGTTACATCATGAGCTATGGTGTAAGAGTTACACAAAAAAATTTCTGAAATACTTATTGTTTTGGAAAACCAATTGGCTTTATAGAGCTAGTAGCTTGAAACTATAATTTGTAAAGATTTCTACTTTTTGCATTATCATTTCATTTTTTAGAAGAGAGTTTATACAAGTAGGTCCCACTTAAACTACAAGATGTTGTTGCTTACCATTGCATAGTGAAGTAACTTTGTAAAGGTTGTTGCTTAGAAAGCTGAGTTAGCAAATAAAGCTACAAGTGTTGTAGCTTACAATTATAAGAGGTAGAAAGATTTCCTAGATCTATCCTATCTCAAGATCCGACCTAGTTGTAAATTAAACTCTTCCCCCCCACCCCTATCTCGAGATACATAATCTTGCCACTACAAAGGCTTGAATCATGGTCTTCTATGGGGAAGAACAAGTAATGTACCATTACAATAAAACTCAATTGGATAATTTAAAACGATATGATCTATCTTTTAACACTGTCTTTAACCTGCATATTTAATGTATATTAGGAATTTGATTGAAAAGTTTTTGGAGAAGATACTTTTGAAATAGTTTGGATATAAATTAGCCAAACTAATTAACTTAAAAGATTAACTAAATGGAATTGAAAAAAAGTTTTTTTGAAAGGGCTTTTGAAAGAGTTTTCTGACAAGGTTTGAAAATGGGCTAAAAAATTGGTTAAATAAAAAGTTTGGAAAAAATGCTTTGGTTGTTCAGTTGACTGAAACTTAGTGAGATAGCGGAACTTGGGATTGTTTGATGAATGACTCGCCGGGTGGTTTATTATCGGCTTTTGGCTTTTTTTATTAATTTGCCTTTTTGAGTTGATGAAAAGTAAGCATTTTCATTCAATTGACTTGTTAGAACATGTGCCAACAATAACCACTATACGATTAAATGCTGTTGTTAATTGACAATATATTTGTGTTCCACTTGGACAAGCTAGTGGTATTGAAAATCACCATATTTTTGTCATTCAATTGATCACCAAGGTCTTGGTGTAACCTTTATATAATAATCTCATAGAAAGTGTATTTCATCTCTTATAGTAATGAGCTCACAAGCTTTCAGGAGGCCAAACACCATTAACTCTAACCACTAATTATACCAAGCTCTTTTATAAGTAAAACTAATAATCAAATAGCCAACTTAAACAACCAAGCCAAGTTAGCCGGATAAAATAGCCAACTACCAACTACCAACTACCAACTACCAACAACCAACAACCAATAGCGATTGCCAAACACAAAATCACAATTTTTTTTTTTTTGTTTTCTTAGGTAAGCAAACAATCTACATAAGATTCAAAATAAGACTTATCATTTCCCGGTATTACCCTTTTTCTTATTTTAACAATTATTTGAACCATGTTGGCTCTTCAGTTCATATCAGTTACTCTATTCTCAAAAGCTTCCCTCGCAAGCTTCACTCTTCTTCCTTCTTCCTTCTTCCTTCTTCCTTCTTCCACCCCTCTTTCTCTCTCCTCCATCTCTCAATCACAAACCTTTCTCTCTCCTCTTTCGCAAAAAATTCAACATGAGAAGGAGCACCAGAAGGTCTACAATGGCCGTCTCCATCCACAACTCTCTTGACTTCAACTCCAACTCTGTTAACACTATGCCTACTAGAAGATCTTCTTCTATTCTTCCTCAATTCGAAGAAACGCGAAATGTGGTAAACAAATTCTCTTTTTTTATGCCTCCTTTTATTTTTGCAGTTTAAGTTCTGTTAATTTTAGCGTAATTTAGAATGTGATTTTTACCTTTTTCGGGGATTAATTTGCTGAAATGTAGCAGTTTATGAAACATTGTGATGTGAGAATGAGAAATTTGTTGTTATTGAGTATGTTGTTCTGTTGGTCCTGTTAAAATTTTGAAAAGTATATCTTTTTCTTCAAAAAGTAATTTAGGTTGTTGTTGTTTTCTTTTGATGGATTTAGATGATGGTTCTTTTCAAGGACATTCAAATGCAGGCAATGCGTATTTTAAGTTAGGTTGTAAACATTAAATTTTAAAACATCGAAAAACAAATAAAGGGTACGTAAGGTACTTTAGGGGACACCAAACTCCTAAAAATTCGGCTTATATAATAAAGATCTTCTTTTGTTTTTTTTTAAATGGAATTGCTGAAATTGATGGGGGAAGCTAATTATAGAAGGGAAAGGTTTAGGTGTTTCAGTTGTTTGCTGAGAAAAGGAAGAATGTAAGCCCATGTTTGGTTGAACTAAAGGAAAGGAAATGGAAAGGAATCCATTAAGTAGGGGAATGGATTCAACTTTATCCCATTCCATTCCCTTGTTTGGTTCACTGCAATTCTGTAATCTAACAAGGGTAACAGTAGAAGGCTAAAAAATCAGCCATGATACAAACTAATAAAAGTTCTACAGAAGCTAATGATGTGCTATAAATTTATGATAATAGTATATATTCTGGGAACTTTAGAATCTGTCATGATTAACTTTAGAATATAACCATAAAACTACTAAAAATTAGATTGTCTAAAAAAAAAAAATACATCATAAAGTTCATATAAAAGTTCTAGCTCTACTTTTTCCTAAGAAGATCAAGAATGTATTGCTTCTTAAGATTCACCGGAGCTTGATAAAAAATTCTGAGCTTATGTTCATGTGCCATCGGAATAGTTGCTGCTTCCAAGGCTTCAGATGGAGAGACACCTTCTAATTTCATAACCTCCTCCAATATCTTGTTAACTTTTTCATCCAATTGTTGTTCCCTTTCTTCAGCTTTTGACCACGTACTAGCCATGGTTGCAAGATTAGCATTGATATTCTCGAAAATGGTGCTGAAATTTGTTGAGACACTATGAAGGGAAGCAACTAGTCGATCACCTTCATATAATTTCTTCCGTCCCTTGTCCTTAAAGTCCTTCAATTTCTTTGGTTTCTTCAAAGGAGTTGAAAGATCAGCCTCTTTCTTCAATGCACGCTTCCGACTTTGAGTTGTAGAAATGGCATCATCCTCCTCGTCACTCTCCACAGTTAATGGCTCTTTTTCAATCTCGGAATTCATGTTCTTGATCGCTCCGTAAAAGACTCACTCATATCTCCCGTTGCTTTGTCTTTTGCATAGATTTCAAAGAAGTATGTCATAGTGAGGAAAAGGTACTCCATACATTCCCTTCGCTCTTTTATGAGTCCGCCATAAGATAACACAAATATAATGCGAAAATGGATAATAATGCTATATTTTAGCTTTTAACTTAGTAAACTAAAACTTCGAAATTTACTAAAGGCTATATATTTTTTTTTGTGATATGGATATAACAAAGTACTCCTCGATACAAAGAGTTTTGAAAGTATTGATGGGTGCACTCCTCTCTGGGCCTACAACACCGTCATCCCCCCGATTTTTTCTTAAAGGCCAAAAATGGTTAAGAGTTATACAAGTAGTAGCAATACACAAAGAACAAAAAACAAGAAATTCATAGATTTGAGACTAATTCCTAAATTTGAAAAATTCACATAAGACTTTAGATTTCAAATAGTAGCATCGGACAACGAACTAAGCCGCTAGTTACTCTTTAATATTTAGTCGATTACAAATACTAAAGCTTTTAATTTTTTGATAAATCCGCCCGCATTCTCATTCTCATTTCTGTTGTGGGCGAGGAGTAAACTAATTCCTAAATTTGAAAAATTCACATAAGTTTGGTTTGGTTGAAGCACTCGATGCATATGCCGATTGGCATTTTAAAGTAAACATGCTCCATATAAATTTCACTATAAATGAAGATGATTCAAGTTGCTAATTAACTAAATTATGCATCACCGCGTAGTCTCCGAAACCCCAAAGTGGGTGTCCATATTCTCCTTTTGCATAGCTACTTGTTCACTAGGCTTACAACAGAATTTTAATAAGGCAGAGCACGTATAGTACAAAGAAGTAGCACCGATAATAGCAACATATTTTGTAAAAGTTTTCTCAAGATAGCTTCGAGTTATAGTTCACATACCTTTGCCCATTCATCGAACACTTTCTTTTCCACTTGCAACATCTTGTTCTCGCATCCCACCCAAATCCCGAAAGAGACAACATCTCAGCTAAGGCACTATATTTCTCCGACCAATGCTTTATTCTCGACTCGATGCGCGGATCGCCTCTTAAACCGCAATCGGGAAGCTCGCGTTTTATCATTTCCTCTAATTTATTCATGTAGCCACTTTTGAATCCACTTTCACTTTTCCACCTAGGATCACTAGCCACCTCATGCAATGATTTTATGAGCACATTATCTTCATGTACAAATCCAGAATCTTTTGTTTTTACCTCTTCCTCTACCGCGCCCTTTTCACTAGCTTCGACCGGATCGTGTCGAAACCATCCTATTTACAAAACCATTAGTATATAGTAAATGTCGCATGCGAATATATTTAAAAACACAATATTAAGCAAACCGCATTAAAAATAAGTAGAAGGATATTTAAAAAAGAATATTAAGCAACCATACTAAAACAAAGAGAAGGATATTTAAAAACAGAATATTATGCAACCGAACTAAAAGCACTAGAAGAAAAAAAATCAAATGAGCTAAAAATGCTTACATTTACTAGCTAATGAGCATGTCGACCTCGCCCTCCATGCATTAAACATATCTTGTGCTAAGTGTATTTCTAAATGTAGTCCAACGATCGAAGTTGCAACATTCGTAATAAACTCAATTTCATCATCGAATCATCGACTCATCATCACTTTCACTCTCTACTTCCTCTATATCGTCCGAAGGCATAACTTTCCTAATTAAGTTATGTATTAGACAAAGAAGCCATAACAATACGACCTTGAGTCCGGATGGGAAAGCAAGGAAGGGCTTCTAAGCATAGACCATCTTCCCTCGAGTAATCCAAAAGTCCTTTCTATAACATTCCTCGCCTTAGCATGCTTCATATTAAGTATTCCTCCGCACTTTCAGGTTGTTTATCACCCCATTCTTTAAGGTGGTATCTTTTGCCCTCTATAAGGTGCGAGAAATCCCTCACAATTTGTATATCCCGCATCAACTAGATAATAGTTACCTTCATGTTTGTCAAAAAAGAGGATTACTAGCTTATCTTACTACCTAAAATATGCCTACTCGACAAATCACTAACTTTTACCTCGAGGTACCCTAAAGCCATTTGGCCTGAGAGGCATTGCGAAGGACACGAACATCATGGGCGGATCCTTCCCAACCGGGAAGAACATAAATAAACTCCATATCGGGAGAGCATACACCCAATACGTTCATAGCAACAAATGTATTTTTCCTTGTCCGATACTTCCCCGTTCTTGCGAAGACACCCTTACATTAATATAGGTGCCATCTAATGCTCCCAAACAATTCTACAAGATACAAGACAAGCACGTAACTCATTTGCACATGCAAACAAAAAAAAAAACAAGCTAGGAAAGTGGACATATGAGGGACTAATACCTTAATGATTTCCAATTTTTATCTTCACAATCTTCAAGTATTGGAGCGGGCTTGGAAGCAAGTGTTCATGCAACTTGAGGATGGCTCTCAAACAAAGGTTAAATTGTCGACTCACACTTTCCCCACTTCGAAGAAAGTAATGTCCAATTGACCTATTCTTTTTATGGTGAGCTAAAGTGTACAAAAACATAGCGACTATCTCTTGAAGTGACATATTTCTAGTCCCACTTAAGCCTCCGACATCTCTAAGCATCTCACATATGACATCAAGGTATGTCTATCGACACGAAGTTCGTTTTTACACTTTACATCACTCTCTCTTACTAGCATATTCAAATTTTCCAAACGTAATATTTTCCTATTCCTTTTTTTTTCCTTCAATTGAGTACACCTAATTGTCGTAACACTCATCATATACCAAACCCAATACATCTTCAAAATCACAATGACCATAATAAATACTAATTGAAGTTGTTTTAGCCTTCTCGATCTTCCTATAGATTTTATCAAGTCACACATGTTTGCTCAATCATGTGGAATGCATACAACTTGTATACTGCAAATTCATACAAAAGCAATACCCAAAATGAATAAAACAAAGCATAAGTACTACTACCCAATATACCAATATACAATACTATTACGTACCCAAAATAAACAAAGAAATTCACTAGATTCATGAAAAAGGTAATACCCAAAATGAATAAAACAAAGCACGCAAGTACTTAAAATAAGATCAACAAAAGAGCTAACAACAATTTCACAAAAATAGCTAACAACAATTTCAACACAATAAGAGCTAACAACAATTTCATGAAAACAACCCATATTTCACCAAAACCTAAGACGAAAAAATGTGGTAAAATCTAACAATTACAAAGACACTAATGTAGAAATTTCAAAGACAATAAGAGCTAACAACAATTTCACAAAAATAGCTCATAGTTCACCAAAACCTAAGACGAAAAAATGTGGTAAAATCTAAAAATTGCTACTATGTAAGATTATTCAGAAATTCGACATGAAAATTAACATAAATGTTCGGATTAAAAATCTAAAACGAAATTTAACAAATAATTAAAAAAAAACTAGGTCAAATTTCATCAAAATTAACGATTCTAATGTTTCAACATCAATAAAAATTGAAGATTGTAGATAGAAACTTACACAATTGACGCGAGAGCTAGCGAGAGAAGCGTGAAAGATGAGTTACGAGTGTAGAGAGATGAGAACGATGAATGTCGGCTTTTGTTTTTTAAATTAGGGTTATGATTCCTCTTTTGTTACTCCACATAAATGACTGGTAACAAATGAGGGGAATGGGTTAACAAAAGAAACGGATTGGGTTTCCATTCCGGCCCAACCAAACAATTTGAAACGGATTCATTAAATCCATTCCGTTTCGGGCCTGTTTTTTCACCAACCAAACATGGGCTAAAAAGTAGATAAATTGAGGAACATCTTTTTCATGGTATTTTTCATGTGGGTAATTGCTTAGAAAAGAAAAGCTTGCAATTTATTTTGTTTTTTGTTGAACTTCATGGTCCGTAAACCTTCTAAGGGTGTGTTCTCCTCACCTTAAAAAGAAGAAGTTTTGGGTCTAATAAGTCCGAATAAGTTTAGAACAGTTTTAAGAAGTTAAAAATTCCTAGGAGGCTGGTTACGCTAATTTGAGTCTATAGCTAATTGGCTGTGTGTCATTAATCTTTGTAATTGTGGTTGAATAGTAAATTTGATTATGTTTCTTTTGTTAGGAAGAATCTTAAGGTAAAATGTTCTAAAACTGATAGAATACTTGCATGAAGAATTGATGGGTATATTTTTGTGTTAGTTAACCACGTGAAACCCTTTTTTCCACCTGTTGGCAGGTTGGCAATTTTACAACCAAGTTTTCCATGTCCTCTTTTGTTAAGAAAGTGGAAGAACTCACCCATGATCAGAGAACTGCTATAGAAAGAGTTGGATTTGGGAACTTACTCCATGTTCATCACCACACTCTCCGAAAGAATCTATTAGTTGAGTGGATGGAACGTTGGGACTGTGACAAAAGGGCATTTCTTCTTCATGACAGGGAGCTTACAATCACAGCTATTGATGCTGCCCTGATCTTAGGGTTGCGTGCTACAGGTAACCCTATATGCTTGACTGATGAAGATCCTTTATCCATATTGGAAGAGGAGTATGGTGCTACTTACAGTAACAGAAAGATCAGCATGTCCGCAATTGAGCGAAGATTGCAGTCCTTAGGTGATCAGTGTAATGAAGATTTTGTAAGGACTTTCTTGCTTTTTATTTTTGGGAATATTCTTTTCCCTGGTTCAAATGGAAAGATAGACTCGTGCTATGTTTCCCTTCTTAAAGATCTTGATGGAGTGTCTGAGTTTTCTTGGGGAACGGCGGTAGTTGATGACCTCTTCAATTGGTTATCTAGAAGAAAACAGGAACAAACAAAAAGCATGGAAGGTTGCCTTATTCTTCTCCAAGTAAGTTCTTATCATTGCCATAGTTTTTGGTGCTTTGTAATGATGTTTATTATAACTACATCAGCTGTAATACCATACATCATATGTAGTTAGTGAACTTGAGCACATAGTTTATAAGTTCTGACCAGTAAGGCTACAATATCTCCTATGAATCACTGGACTTGACCATAAGTAGTTGAGTTGCAATTTTATTCCACATATCAACAACATAAACATTCTGGTCAAATGATTTTCATTGATCTTCAAAATTTCTGGTCGAAGCAGATATGGTCCTATGAGCATATAGACATTGGGCGTCCAAATCTTCTTAGCTCCTCCTTGGACTTCCCTCGAGCTTGCCGTTGGGAAAGTAGCAGGTGCAACAGCCCAAGGCATTGGTTCACTGCTAAGTTTAACGAGCTTAAAGAGAATCAGGTGAGCCATGTTAATATGTTATATCTGCTGTATGCCCACGCTATTTTAATAATTTAATTATTATCAACAAAATTTTATCTTCCTTGAACTGATATTATGAAAACATTAAAGTATCAAACAACACAAAAATTTTCTGTGTTTCATCATTGATGGTGAGATGGATTTAACCTTGTACCTTCAGGTAACATGGAAGCTACAACCATCAGACACTGACATGAATATTGATATCATCAGAGAACTAGTGGTGGAAAAGGCCGAGGCAGAAGATATTAAATCAACTGGAACAGCGACCACAACATCCATGACAACGGAGGTCCTGTCTAAGGTTAGACATACAATGTCTAGCCTTCAACTCAAAGAAGAACTTGATTGGCATGCAAAAAAACATGTTTCTCAAGGGAAAAAAACTATCTGTTAATGAGTAACTTTGCTATTATGAGAAAAATTAAGAAAATACAGTAATGATATTGACTCATTATAATTGAAGTTCTAATTATATCCTCTATTTCTGGGCTTAATTGTGATCCTTTTGTCATCTTCCGAGCAGCATTTTAGCCAGAATGTCGTATTGGATGAGGAACCAGAGGGAGGTGTGGGAAGAGGCAAGCATGATCAGCAAGCTGATGTTCCAGAGAATTCTAGACAATCAGCGGATGCATCAGTGATAACTGAAGATTATACAGAATGTTCCTCATCATACGGTTTGCACGAGGATCAAAATGCAGAGACTTCTCACCGTGTTGAGGTGCTCGGATTCAACTTTATTTACTGATACTGATGATCTAATTAGTCATCTTGAAACTTTGGTTGCTATAAAATTGTTCCTCCAATAATTAACAAACTTCTACTTTTGATATAACGATTTTGCCTTCTGTGATCCTAAGCTGTCAAAGGATGCTATAGTACTTTTTCAACTTTATTAATGTACAACTCTTATCTATGCACTATGTAGGGAGAACGTGTCTATGATAATAAGAAATCAAAATCAGATGATGTGGTTGAACTAAGGAGAGAAATCACTGTGTTGAAAAGTCAGCTTACTCAGCTCTCTTTGATACCGAAGTTGGAGGAAGAAATAGCAAAACTTAGAAAGGAATTGGCTGACGTGAAAGAAGACAACCAACGGTTAAGGGCTCCTTCACCTGCTGATAATATAGAGAGGCTTATTAGTGAATACTTTGATGGAGTTTCAGATGCTTCAGAGGTGTTTTGTCTTCGGTAAGACTACAATCAGAATCCGGATCCTTTGTCCAATTGAATCTCGTCGTATATCACACCTCTTTTACCTTTTGCCACATTAAGCTAATCTTCACTATTGCAAGTTAACTGAAACTCATTAAAATGTGATTCAACCACGCGAGATCTAGTGGGACAGAAGGTACATAGTAAGATAAGTACATAGTAAGATAAAGATCTCTTCTAAGATGATCAACTTATAGTATATTTCTATTATATCTTGTCCTTTCTTTCTCTTTTTCCTCTTTGTGATCTTGTCACTGTTTTTTGGCAGATGAACCAAATTCCTTCCTTTCTCCGAGCTGTATCATCTGATTGTTTGTCATTAAACCACGTATATTCAAGATCTGTTTGCTGCATTCGGGTATTATCATCGGTGTAGAGCAGATTGCAAACATGACTGGTATGCTTAAACTAAGACAATGCCGTGTTGTAACTTGTAATTACTAGTTGAGTGTAATTTTATTCATGAGTGAAATAACTTCTAGTTTTTTAGGCAATTACCTTATGCACCTTCTAGAAATAATTTAAAACTTGAGACATGAAAATTTGGCAAATGATTGTTACATATTGCCTAGTCTGTAAAAGCTGCAATAATAGTAGTGTATATGTTGTGAAAAAAATTACTAGTATTCATGTGTTTAGTTGTATATGTACTACAAGTGGGGTTTTTATGCACAATCTACGGGGATTGCCGCTTATTTTAAGAAATTGGAACTACGGGCGCTCCATCAGCAACAGTTCCCTGCAAGAAAACAGGGCCACATAAGAAATGCCCATCTTTCAGCTAAAATGTACCTTACAATTGTATAACAAGACAAGTTACCTGAACAAATTTCTGAATAGCCTCATGCTGATTTATAGCAACATTTTCTTGGATTAGATCAACCTTATTTTGGAGAATGATAATATGCTGAAGTCGCATAATCTCAATTGCAGCAAGATGCTCAGAAGTCTGGGGTTGCGGACAGCTCTCATTAGCAGCAATAAGAAGCAAAGCTCCATCCATTATAGCAGCTCCATTAAGCATTGTAGCCATGAGAATATCATGACCCTGCAATGAAGAGTTTCAAATACATAAATCACCCATTTTAGAGTTTCTGTAAAACAAAATGCTCCAGCTTTATATGCGGACTGTCCATTGATAATTTATCAGACCATCTCCTCAAATTTCAGCATGTAAATGTCAAATAAGACTCTGATCTTTATGCAGTTTGGATCCATTGGATGAAGGGCACCGGTGTGCCAAATTGAGGAGAAAGAATATGCAGAATACTTTAGTAATAAAACAATACATATTAATGTCTTAAGTAATTCATACCCAAACAGCATCCTACTTGACGAAAGGTCAAGTCAATAACCAAAAAAAAAAAAGAAAAAAAAGACTGCAGTAAGCAAAATAACAAACATGTAGTACGTACATAGTGATCAAGATTAATAGATAAGCTTCATCTCCTTTAACTAGAAAGAAGGCCTTCTTCTTGATCTGGTTATTAGCAAGCCTGAGGACTGGCTCACAAGAGCCTGGGGAAGGGGGTTGAAACCTAGATCATAAAGTGAACCCCAGCTTAATGGTTGTTAACTGAGCATCAAGCTCAAAAGTGAAGACACAACTCAACCTAACTAGACTTTAGGACGTTAAAATCAAATTCCTGACCTTAAAGTTGGCATTAGAGATATTCGATTGAGCTCCTACATATTTCTCAAGATTATCTGACTAATTTTATCTATGCCTTCTGGGTGAACAAAGGAAAACAGACAAAGCAAGAGTACTCAAACAAAAATATCCAATATAACAATCTAACTACAACTAATTCAGGACTCAAGGAAATTAAAGGCTTGAATAATGTCCAAAGCAAAATTTCAAGTAGATATTATGCTTTCTGAATCTCAAAACCATCATAGACAGCAGCCTAATTCAATTGCATTGTTTTTGTTCCCTTACTTCTTGGTTAAGAACATCTTATAGGGTCATAACTACAAGGGCAAGGAGGAGGAGGAGGAGACATCGTTTCAATCATAAAAAAAAAGAAGTAAAAGTCAGAGAAAGGGTGCGAAAATCAGCTCCATGGGGTAAAGTCATTGAGAAATATAATCAAGAAGCTTATCAAAATAAGACCAACTAATACCAAATCAACAGCACACTAAATAAGCTGAGAAAATTGGGGAGGGAGTGGAAGAAGAGTTAGCAGCTCTTAACAATAACACATCATGTAATTTTTAGTTTCTGAAGTGTGTTTTACTCATGCACAATCAACTGAATTTCAAATTTTTATGGCTAAATCCTAAACTCCGCAAATGTTATTATCATCTACTTTTCTGAAGGGGGATTATACACTATGCAACAATGCTACATTAACTGTGAATCTGAATTCAGCTACAGGAGGATTTCATTACTCATGGATTGAGAAGAATTATGTCATTTGGTTATCGAGTGATTTTGTTAGTCATGGCTGCAATAAACATGTTAGAATGTCCAAAAGCTGCATGTATGAGTACAGAGAAAACTTTACACTAGGACAGAGATAGGAGCCAGAATGCACAGTTCGGTGCAGTCGATGTTGGGGCTGAAGGTGTAAGTCAGACATAGGTCATACTCGAATTGTCAGTTTCATATGCTCGAAGACAGCCTCACACTTGTCTGTTTGTTGAGCCATGGCCTTGACTGACAGGATCACGGCACAGAAGGTGCTGGTGGTGTTTCCTCGGCGGGTCTGCTCCTCTGTAGATGTGGTATGCAGGGTCACAGGATATCGCTAACCCTGCTACATGATATGGCTGCCTTTGTTACACACGAGGCATCTTCAAGGGGAAATCATGGAAGTTGGTAAGTTTTCAGATATGAGATAAACTACATTGTATTGACTCAGTTTTTGATTGGCTTTGGGTTTTGCAATCACAATATGCAAAGTTTTCAGGGACAGATTCCATTGAAATTACTTCATGAAACCATTTCTTAACATATAAAGAACTTCTAAAAGTAAATTGATGACATGGCAACTACATTCTGACTTCTGGTAACTGTTAAAAAACCTAAGCACGCAAAGCGTAATGCTTAATGAACTCGACCATTATGGAAGTATCTCAAATGGAGCATAAAATGACCTTCTCAACTGCTTTATTATATACACCAATATATCAATGCATATGCTTAATGTGCTCTCTTATACTCCTGAATGAGTGATTCATACTTCATACTTGTGCTTTCTGAGCTTTGTTGAGTGATTCTGAACTGTTATTCTATTTCCTAGCTTATTCTCTATGGTTTTTTCTCTAGGGAGCCACGATTGTTGATCAACGTGTTTGCATCACTCGCTGGGGATCTTATGTAGATGAATATGATCCTTTTAATGATGCTTCATGGAGAAGAGCAGATACCTCCAGTGACTCGGTATGTTCTGTTCTTTTGTTGTTGCCATTTTAATATCCCTTTTCTCTTTTTTGTCATCTCTTGAAGAGTACCACACCATCTACTCATGCAGTCCTGCCCTTAGCTTGGCTGTATAGTGTCTTCTCTTGATGTTCTTTTTTAGAGTGTCTGGTAGTAAATTAATCAAATTTTTTATCTTGGGATACTTTCTTGATGATATCTTGGTGGTCATATTTTGTCTTTGTGTTCCATTTGCAAGCCTAATAATCAGTTTTAATATCCACATTGAGGTTACTGCTTCGTTTATGTTCATATTCATGAATTCACAATGATAGCAAATCCTCCCTCCTAATAATGAAAAAATTTTGAACCAGCATTCCTCAAGGTCATAGGTTTGATCTCTACGGAATCCGGCTCTTTGGAGTTGGGATTTCCCTTATATATTACTCTCCCCCTCACTAAGGGCTTGGTTTGCAAAACTGGACTGGGTTTACCTGTTAGAGATTCCGATCTAGTAGAGGTCCTAACCTGATTAAAATATATAGATATGATAGAAAATTGTTTTTTTTTTTTTTTTTTTTTTGCATTAAGGTTACAAATTTGAATATGTTTATAACATTGTTACATAATCTGGTCAGGATTTTCAGAGTAGACCATTTGTTTCCTCCCCTGGAGAAGCTGTAACAGTGGCCCAGGAAGTTGTCACGACCATGATTGCCAAGGGTTACGATTTAGGCAAGGATGCATTGACCAGGGCAAAAGCTTTCGATGAGTCCCATCACGTTTCAGCCGCTGCAGTTGCTAAAGTGGCTGAGCTGAGCAATGCGATTGGTCTTACGGGCAAAATCTACGCAGGCATGGAAGCTGTAAAGTGTGTGGATCAGAAGTACCATGTGTATGAAACAACAAAATCAGCCGCTTTCTTCACTGGAAGAACAGCAGCTTCGGCTGCCACTGCTGTTGTTAACAGCAGTTATTTCTCTAAAGGAGCTCTTTGGGTTTCTGATGCTCTCAGCCGAGCAGCCAAAGTAGCAGGTGATATGGGTACTGGAGCCGATAGAAAATAAACTTTCGGTCCTTTGGTTAGCGTGTAAAAAATATGTATAGCATCCCTATATTCAATAGAGAAAGTGCTAGTTAATCACTGAGATTTGTGACAAATCACTTCCCCAGAAATCTCCCCTGTTCTTTACACCTCTCCAAAACCCTCCTATTGAATCAGGAAAGTATGCAAAACTTTACTGGGATTTGGCACTGTTCACAAATTTCAGTGATTAGCCTATTATCTTTTATATTCAATAAATATTGGAATAGCATGTGGAAACAATATCTGTTGGTATGTGTTGACATCAAAGTTGCATAAGAACTTTAGAAATGGTATCGAATATATACGGTGCTACACTGGTACTGGACTATTTCCTGAGTGTTGCATGTCCCAAACTACCAATCCTATTTTAGAAATTGTGAGGGAAAATTTTCTATCTACATTGTAGGTAATCCATCTCTATTATATATGGAACTTTGGCGACTTTAACGCCTTCCCGAATTTCCTTAAATATCCTTTTACGTATTTGTTATTCCAAGATAATTAATGAGGGCAAGAAAGTCGATGAAATTTTAAAAAAACTCTAATATAACCCAGCGATTTTTATAGTTATACACTTATTTGTATAATTACATTTAAAGCAAATTTTTAACCGAAAATAATGAATGAGGATTAGATTGAAAATTTCCACAAAATCACTTACACACGATGTCAACGCATGCAAAAAGTACTAGTCATTAAATATCCGAACTTCTATTCGTCGCTCCCAAATTTACTTAAATCGCCCAAAGCAAGTTAAAATTACATTTATAACCTTTTCTTTCTTTTCCCTAACCACCACACCCACCAACCACCTCACTCCACCACCATCCACCTCCCGCCACCACCATCCCCATTGCCACAACCCACCCACCGAAGCCCCCACCCTCCCCCACCCCCACGAGCATCCCCCCACCCCCTACAACCCCCACTAGCAGCCCCTCACCCCACCTCCCCTCCACCCCCACCGCAACCCCCCCACCCAAACCCTTGCAACCACCACGAGCAAGCCGGAAAAAAATTGAGGCGATCCACCGGAAACGCCCGGGCCGACGCTTCCGCCATGGTGGAAACGTCCAAGCCGTACATTTTCACCATGGCAGTAAACGCCCGGGCCGGATCCGCGGTGGATCGCCCCAAAAAATAAAAAATTCCGGCTTGCTCATGGTGGTTTGCGTGGTTTCGTGGTGGTGTGCGTGGCCCCGGTGGTGGTTTGCGTGGTTTCGGTGGAGGTTGTGGGAATGGAGGTGGTGGTTTTCGAAATGGAGGTGGTGGTTGTGGAAAAGAAAAGGAAAAAAGGGAAGGGTAAAATTGGAAATGTTTGGTGGGACCGAGGCAATTTTAAGTAATTTTAAGGCGACGTTTAACAATCCCCAATATTTATAATATAAACATAATGGTTTAGTTGAATCAACCTAACTATAAAAAATATTCACTTGGGAATTGGTAGATATGACTCTTTAGGTAACAACAAAAACCAACTTTCGATCCGTCATATTTAATGTAAAAACTTAAAGGAGAAAAGTTAGGTTGTCGCAAGTTAGGAAATACTTCCTCCTAGAGCCTTTCATAATTTACCACTTCTATTTGTCCCAAATTAAATAGTCCATTTTCTTTCCCCTTTAGAAGCCTATTAATTACTCCCCGTGAAAAGAGTCAAATGTGAAGGTTATTGAGCTACAAAAATAAGGTTGATTTACTTGATGTTGTATAAGTGATTGATCATCATCTAAGCATGAATCGGGTTTCCCTTGGTCAAGGATTGAGAAACAAATCTCTAAGGGCATATTTGAGTTAATTATTAGACTTGGAGGACCATGAAAATAGAGAGTTCCTAGTCTAAAGTTGAATTGTCATTATGAGATATGGATATGGATTTTTCATGCCATAGAGTGATGTAGAATAGGTCTTGATTAGCTTTAGCCTCTCTAAGCTCAAGAGATTAATTGAAATGCATATGATCAATTTACCCCTCAATTATAACTAAAAGGAATACCCTTTCGTTGATAATTGGTTTTCTAGTTGAGATGTTGTGTTAGTTGGTGATCCCCCTCCCCCGGCCCCCGCCCCTAGTGCTATTCTAGTTTTTTGTTATTTGGTATTTAACTAATACATTGCTATAATCTTAGGTAATTTGATTTGATTAATTTCGCTTGTCATGCTCCTTCCTATTACCCGTTCAAGACTAGCTTGTAAAATTGGTATTTATCTTTAGTCAAACTCTAATTCTATGCCACATCACGGATGGTCCGACTCAATCGGACGAGTAGTAATAGTTAAATAAAAGATAATAGAGATTTTAAAATAATAAATAAATAAACAAAAGTAATCCATGAAAAAAAGCAATTCTCCTAGAACTTAAAACAAAAAAGAAGACAGATAATAGAAAGAAAAACTTATACTTCTCCACATTTTTTATGATGCAACATCAAAGATCGACAAACATTTTAATAGAGCCATATGAAGAGAAGAGATAAAAAAAATGAGAAAAAGAGAGATAGAGAAAGCCTCAAACTTAATAATGTTGCAAAAAATATTAAACTTTCCCGAAATGGAAAATATCGCAATAGTAAAAAAAGACAAAAGTACAATAGAAAAGAGAATGACTAGAAACATATCCCAAATAAGGCAAAGCAAATGTTTAAACTTACTAGTTTTTACATGCGACACTTTTTTTCACGCATATCAAGGAAGCAATTTAAGGATGTAAACGAACAAATTAATCAAAATAATTTTAAGATTGGTATCATATAATCCCATTCTTGATTGTGTTAAAACCATTTTGATTAATTTGTTCGTTTACACCCTTAAATCGCTTCCTTGATATGCGTAAAAAAAGGTCACATGTAAAAAAACAGAAGAAGATAAAAGATTCATTTTCAAGGCCGTTCTTATTAAGAACCAAGGGAAGTACCAAAAAAACTTAAAAATTAAAAAAAGTATATAAAGAAAGTAAAAGTTAGACGACATATTAAAAAAAAATTATTGATCTAACCAGATGGAACAATTTGGCAGAGGAGCAGATTTCAATTTAAATCGGAACAAAAAAAAAAACAAGAAGTGGTATGAGAACATACTACTGAATTAATAATAACTACGCGAGTGAATTTTGCTCCGGAACAGCCTCCGAAATGTACAACAAACTCAGTAAAAGTACCAAAACAAAAATTATCATATCATAAGGTGCAAATAATCTCCGAAACATGTATCGCAAAAAAAAATTCGAGCAAGAGATTTGGTTTTGGTTTTCTCCTCCATCTCAAAAAAAATTGTTCCCAACAGCTCTTTCCCAACCCACATTTCCCCGAACTTCTGTTTTTCTATCTAGTCTCTTTCTCTCTTTGTTTCACTCAAAGAGGACAGGGTGGAATATCAAGTGTAGTACCAGCTTGAATTTGTCCCCACCCAATGAGTCGCCAATGCTTCTCAACCCGCCGACTCAGAGCGATCTTCTCTCCTTTGCTTGTGCAGACTGGAGATGTAAGTTGCAACTTTGCCAAATCATTCTTGACAGCAATTACACGGGCACCAGTCGACATGGACCCAATGTTCAACATAAGAATCTCTGCCTTGGTCAGTTTTGTGACCTTTCCCTGCTTCTCAGTTCCCTTTGTCCTGACACCAAGCAGCCGTCGAAGCAAGAAAAAGTTCACCTGTAGCATTGGAAGGGAGCTGAGAAATCACAACTAGCCCTAATGGAGATAAAACTAAAAAAAGGTATCCATGTCGTAGCACTTGCTAAATGGAAAGACTTCCCAAGATTCTCAGCAGCAGAAATGGATAGTGTAGAATAGAAATGAAACTAACCAGTCAACAAATAAACCCTCGCTCGTGGAGCTGGGTGCATGTGCTTTTTTTTCTTCTCTTTATCACTTACTGATGAGATGAGGTCTTTAGAACCCATCATCATCAGACCTTTCATACTCCATTACGGGCTTGGATTGATGTAATGCATATAAAGTTTTTAACACGTCTAGCAACCAGATAATAAGCCTTCTTTTTTCTTTTATATGGAGTTAGTTGTTCTATCTTCTCTTTCTTTTATTGATTTTGGTGTACATTTTGGATGTACCTTGATATCTCCATATTACGATTTACGATATGGACTCAGTCCAAAAGTTAAGTATTTTGGGATCGGCTAGATAACATCCCTATTTTGAGGTGCATACCTATCACATCAGATTAGTAGATTACTGGGTTTGCCAAACAATTCCAACACCTTAAGGCAGCTATGTCACCATGAGGTCAAGGAGCAATAACATGACAATCATTGTTTTTTTTTTACAAAGACGGAAAAGCATGATAATTAGGACTCTGAGGTGTATATAACACAACAAATACGGGAGTTAAGCTCAAAGTTTTTCATACATCAAAATGGGACAGGAAACCAAATAGAAATATCACCGACGACATCTTAAATAATAGAAACTCACAAAACTACATACATAAAAAAAAAACGCAGAAAATGAGGATAACAGAGGAAGCAAAAAGGACAATGATGAACAAATACATATGCCATAGACAAAGAAAGTTTACCTCTAGCTCAACGTAAACATCTGGAAGAGATCCAACCTCCCCTAGTACCTGACCCACCAATCTATCAGCTCGGGTTAAAGTAGGGTCCATCGTCGTTCCAACCCCAATGAGACCTCCTGGCACAGCAAACTGCAACTCGTTCTGCTCAGCATACAATGAAACAATTCTGGAGTATATGGGTGTGCATTTTATGTTGCCACAATCATCTTTCACAACAATTCCTGGTCGAACCTCGATACTTTGGTTTACCTTCAAGACACCCTGCATCACAAACCACATATAATGAGAAATATCCTCAAGGTCTCTCAAATAAACTGACCATCACTAATTCCTCAGCACCTCAATTTTAGATTTGCTTCCTATTTTCTTCAAGGAAGATACAGAAATCGTATCAAAGACCAAAAACATTGTCAACAACATAAACATTTGCATTTCATTGGCTAGCATCAGGTAGTGTGTGGATAATCTAAGACAAGTTTTGAGAGGACATGGAGCAGAGATTTAGACGACGACACAGCAAACACATAAAAAAATAATAACCAAAAAAAGAGAGAACGAACTTTGATGTTTTTATTTCAAAATTTTGAATGACATTCATTACGATAAAAATAAGACAAACTAATCCCGTTACTTTAAACAGGTAGTGATAGCCGTCCTGCCATGAAGTCTTGCAGAAAACCAATAAAGTTTCAACTTTTTCACAATTCTGACACCTCATCAAAAACATTAGTACTATGGTTGGATTATCATGACAAGTTTTCAATGGGTTATGAATGCGGCGGACCAGAGTAAAATACAAAATGGTGAGGACAGGCGGATCAGAGAAAGTTGCAAATTGATAAACAACAAACGAGCTTTCCAGAGCTCCTACTCTTCTAGTCTTCTCAACGCTAGAGAATATGCAAAAAAGACAGAGCTCACATGTTAATCATCATCTAAACAACAAAAATTCATCCATACCAGCTCACAAGACATTTAATCAGCCTAATAGAACACCATATTTTACTATAAACAAGAAACTGAATCAATAATGTGATGCCAAAACAAAACATCAGACAGCAAATGGATTACACAGCAAACTCATGGGATTGTAATTACCAAAAAAA
The DNA here is from genome assembly GCA_947646795.1 of Beta lomatogona. Lineage (NCBI taxonomy): Eukaryota > Viridiplantae > Streptophyta > Magnoliopsida > Caryophyllales > Amaranthaceae > Beta > Beta lomatogona. The sequence continues at coordinate 203,411 of CANSNZ010000839.1, read as the reverse complement.
AAAAGGATCCAAACCTTTAATATACTTCCACCAGCAACACCACCACGTATTTCATCAACCTCATACCCAGGCTTATTGACATCAAAAGACCGGATCACAATCATATTTGGTGGCGAGATAAAATTCCTCTCAGGGATGGGGATCTTTTTTACTATGTATTCACAAACAACATCGATGTTGTACTTCAACTGAGCAGAAATTGGAACTACGGGCGCTCCATCAGCAACAGTTCCCTGCAAGAAAACAGGGCCACATAAGAAATGCCCATCTTTCAGCCAAAATGTACCTTACAATTGTATAACAAGACAAGTTACCTGAACAAATTTCTGAATAGCCTCATGCTGATTTATAGCAACATTTTCTTGGATTAGATCAACCTTATTTTGGAGAATGATAATATGCTGAAGTCGCATAATCTCAATTGCAGCAAGATGCTCAGAAGTCTGGGGTTGCGGACAGCTCTCATTAGCAGCAATAAGAAGCAAAGCTCCATCCATTATAGCAGCTCCATTAAGCATTGTAGCCATGAGAATATCATGACCCTGCAATGAAGAGTTTCAAATACATAAATCACCCATTTTAGAGTTTCTGTAAAACAAAATGCTCCAGCTTTATATGCGGACTGTCCATTGATAATTTATCAGACCATCTCCTCAAATTTCAGCATGTAAATGTCAAATAAGACTCTGATCTTTATGCAGTTTGGATCCATTGGATGAAGGGCACCGGTGTGCCAAATTGAGGAGAAAGAATATGCAGAATACTTTAGTAATAAAACAATACATATTAATGTCTTAAGTAATTCATACCCAAACAGCATCCTACTTGACGAAAGGTCAAGTCAATAACCAAAAAAAAAAAAGAGAAAAAAAGACTGCAGTAAGCAAAATAACAAACATGTAGTACGTACATAGTGATCAAGATTAATAGATAAGCTTCATCTCCTTTAACTAGAAAGAAGGCCTTCTTCTTGATCTGGTTATTAGCAAGCCTGAGGACTGGCTCACAAGAGCCTGGGGAAGGGGGTTGAAACCTAGATCATAAAGTGAACCCCAGCTTAATGGTTGTTAACTGAGCATCAAGCTCAAAAGTGAAGACACAACTCAACCTAACTAGACTTTAGGACGTTAAAATCAAATTCCTGACCTTAAAGTTGGCATTAGAGATATTCGATTGAGCTCCTACATATTTCTCAAGATTATCTGACTAATTTTATCTATGCCTTCTGGGTGAACAAAGGAAAACAGACAAAGCAAGAGTACTCAAACAAAAATATCCAATATAACAATCTAACTACAACTAATTCAGGACTCAAGGAAATTAAAGGCTTGAATAATGTCCAAAGCAAAATTTCAAGTAGATATTATGCTTTCTGAATCTCAAAACCATCATAGACAGCAGCCTAATTCAATTGCATTGTTTTTGTTCCCTTACTTCTTGGTTAAGAACATCTTATAGGGTCATAACTACAAGGGCAAGGAGGAGGAGGAGGAGACATCGTTTCAATCATAAAAAAAAAAAAAAAAAAAGTCAGAGAAAGGGTGCGAAAATCAGCTCCATGGGGTAAAGTCATAGAGAAATATAATCAAGAAGCTTATCAAAATAAGACCAACTAATACCAAATCAACAGCACACTAAATAAGCTGAGAAAATTGGGGAGGGAGTGGAAGAAGAGTTAGCAGCTCTTAACAATAACACATCATGTAATTTTTAGTTTCTGAAGTGTGTTTTACTCATGCACAATCAACTGAATTTCAAATTTTTATGGCTAAATCCTAAACTCCGCAAATGTTATTATCATCTACTTTTCTGAAGGGGGGATTATACACTATGCAACAATGCTACATTAACTGTGAATCTGAATTCAGCTACAGGAGGATTTCATTACTCATGGATTGAGAAGAATTATGTCATTTGGTTATCGAGTGATTTTGTTAGTCATGGCTGCAATAAACATGTTAGAATGTCCAAAAGCTGCATGTATGAGTACAGAGAAAACTTTACACTAGGACAGAGATAGGAGCCAGAATGCACAGTTCGGTGCAGTCGATGTTGGGGCTGAAGGTGTAAGTCAGACATAGGTCATACTCGAATTGTCAGTTTCATATGCTCGAAGACAGCCTCACACTTGTCTGTTTGTTGAGCCATGGCCTTGACTGACAGGATCACGGCACAGAAGGTGCTGGTGGTGTTTCCTCGGCGGGTCTGCTCCTCTGTAGATGTGGTATGCAGGGTCACAGGATATCGCTAACCCTGCTACATGATATGGCTGCCTTTGTTACACACGAGGCATCTTCGAACACCATTCTTATTGACTTGATAACATAATCACGCTTGAGTGACCTCGATTCTAAGACCTCTTAGAGCAGTGCCACTTATGGTATTTTTGTTAGGATCGGTGGCATACTCAATTATGTATTTGCAAGCAATAATAAAACTGAATTAACACAAGAAACAACAATAAAGAACACACAATAAGATTTAACGTGGAAACCCAAGAACCAGGAGAAAAACCACGAATCAATGCACTAGGACTTTCAATGATGTGTATGATACAATGAATTACAAGGTTTCCAAGATCTCCATGATCTAACCTAATCACCCCGATCTAACCTACCCGAACCAACCTCACATCTTGGGCTTTTTCTCTCTCAACACCTATGCTTGGCATGGAATAATATAATAACAATAACGGCTACAACATATTTATACTAGGGTAGCAATTAGGAATCCTAAATAACTAAAGAAACCAAATTAATGAAACAAAACACTAGGCACACGTTGTGAAGGAAGCAAAGTGTGAGATTTCTCGGTGGCACCGCAGCTTGGAGGCGATCTTCTCGTTAGACCCCGCGGGAGGGCGTCCCCGAGCTCCTTCGATCATCCTTGCCGCGGGCGCGGGTGTGTCGAGCTTTCATTGTTGTAGCTCGATGCCTCCTCTTCATACACTCACACACACACACACACACACACACACACACACACACACACACACACACACCTTCATCTTCACGTCCCCACACATCATTACCCAACAATCTCCCACCTGAGATCTATAAAAGTGAAGAACACTCCCCCTATAAATATGTAGCCTCAAATCATTACACATCCACCTAGCCATTCAACTTGACCACATGTCAACACAACACGAGCCATGGGACTTAACATCGTACTCGAGCATATGGCCACTCATCTCCAACGATAATTCGTCTAATCACCTTGCACCGCCGCTACACCACGGGACACGCCGCCCGAACACCAATGAGGAAGACTTTCGACACAAGTGATTAAGCACGAATTTCTAATCGTGAGATCACACACCATCTTCATGCTCCCACCCGCACGAACATCCATTACCGTACTAAATTTCTCGCATACAACACCCGTGTATACATTCTTTCACCACGTCCGTTTCTCTATGTCATCAAATTCCCGAGAGACTCCCGACTTTACTACACGGCTTCTCTAACAAGGCCTACTGCACGCATAGTATTCCGACCAAAACCACGAATTTATGTGAAGAAAACGTCCCAACCGGACAACACACCTAGTCATTGTTGTTCGTTCTACCAGGACACTTCCACTCTTCTACCTTCATCGTTTCCGCTTCTTGACAATAAACCATTATTAATCGGTAACATAATCTAGCCAACGTGTCATACCACGTTCGCCCAAGTATTTGACACAAAAGCTTCCAGAGACCCTCCTATCGAAGTCGCTCACCCGAGCAATGTTGCCTTCGTCTTGATCTTCTTGCCAAAACACAATACAAACCTCCGACAACAACGAAACCAATCCAGCTCCCATACCAATTGTTAGGATCGATGGCATACTCAATTATGTATTTACAAGCAATAATAACGCGGAATTAACACAAAAAACAACAATAAAGATCACAAAAGAAGATTTGACATGGAAACCCGAGAACCGGGAGAAAAACTACGAATCAATGCACTAGGATTCAATGATGTGTATGATACGATGAATTACTAGGTTTTCAAGATCTCACCGATGTAACCTAATCACCCGAACCCACCTCACATCTTGGGGTTTTTTTTCTCAACACCTATGCTTGGCATAAAATAATAAAATAACAATAAGGACTGCAACATATCACTAGTAGAATTTTTGCTTATTGCTGCGGTGGTATTGCTGCAGTTTTACCAGTACGCAGCAATAAACCACGAAAATAAAAAGGAAAAATCTAAATTAAACATATTGCTGCGGTTGTGACCGGAAACCGCAGTAATATGTGTCAACGAGAAATTTTTTCAAATTTCGTTGACTGACTGTTTGACCGGACCTACATCATAGCTTTCTCCTAGGAAGTTGAAGAATATATTAAAATATTATTAAGAAATAATATTTTAATAATATTTTAATCTATTGTTGCGGTTCCTAGGAGAAACCGCAAGCAATAGACTTTTAAAATTAATAATAAAAGGCCCAACTAGGGTTTCTTGTCATAACTCCTCATCCGCCGTTTTTCACTCACTAATCCTTCCTCTCGTTCATCTCTCTCCCAAATCAAACCCCAACACCATCATCTCATCATCATCATTTCCTCTCGCCGGCGAAATCACCTTCTTCGTCAAAATATGCCGTTGAGTTCGTCTTCTCCAAGTCGACTTCGCGGCGAGTTCCTCTCGCTCTTCTCCCTCTTCGCGGCGAGTTCGTCCTCTCCGGGCGACTTCACGGCGAGTTCGCGGGCTCACTTCGGCCTCGCTCATTCTTTTGTCGGCCATTCTCGCCTCGTCATCGTCTGGTCGATTCTTCGCAAAGACCGTCTTCTCTCATTCTCTTTCGTCGGCCGTTCTTCTTCGAACCTTCGTCGGCCTTTCTTCGCTCGACCGCACGAAGACGACCTTCGCTCGACCGTCTTCGTCGTTACTCCAACCAGCTTCTTTTGTATTTTCTAATTTTTTCATTTTTTTTATTTTTAGTTTAGATCTGATGTTTAGGATTTGTATTTTTAGGTTTACCGTTGTTTCAATTTGTTTTAACTGTTCTTCGACCTTCGACCTCCTGTAACTTTTTTTATTTAATTTTTTTTAAAATTTTTGTAATTAGTTTCAATTTGTTCTTTACTTAGTTTCATTTCCTCATTCTCTTTTCTGATTTCTTTTATTTTATATATTGTAATTGTTTTATTTTCATTATTTATGATTTTATACTCAATATATGGATTCAATGTGTTACTTTTAAGTTTTTATTGCATTTTAGTTACTAGTGGGTAATTTTTTTATTTTTCTTTTGAATATTTTTTCTTATGTGTTGGATTTTTGTATCTTTTATGTTTATGAATTTTGTATAAGCATTATTTGGAATCAGTAGTGTTTTATTTTGTTCCTACATTATTTTCTTTAAAATTTGACTGAAAAGTGCAAATTTTTTTTTTACTTGTACTAGTACCTATTGCTGCGGTTTTGGCTAGGAATCGCAGCAATAGGTGCGTAACATATTGCTGCAATTTTGGCTAGGAACCGCAGCAATATGTATAACATATTGCTGCGGTTTTGGCTAGGAACCGCTGCAATAGCTTAGCCTATTGCTGCGGTAAAAAACCACATCGATAGGTTAATTATCTATTGCTGCGCCCTTAATTGTTGCACGGCCAAAACCGCCGCAATAGGCCACCTAATGACCGCAACAATAAACAATTATTCTACTAGTGTATTTATACTAGGGTAACAATTAGGAATCCTAAATAACTAAGGAAACTAAATTAATGAAACAAAACACTAGGCACACGTTGTGAAGGAAGAAGTGCGGGATTTCTCGCGGGAGTGACAACTTGGTCACGATCTTCTTTCGCACCCCGCAGTGGTCCCTCGAGCTCCTTTGATCCTCCTTGCTCGGGCGTGGGTTTGTCGAGCTTCCATTGTTGCGGGCTGCCGTAGCTCGATGTCTTTGCTTCACACGCGCACACACACACACACACATGCTTCACACACACACACACACACACACACACACACACACACACACACACACACACACACACACACACACACACACACACACACACACACACACACACACACACACACCTTTTTCTTCATCTTTCAGCCTCCACACATCATTACCCAACAATGTTTAGATCATGAAAACATATCATGAGGGGTGAACAAAAAATACATGGCCTTGCAATCATGATTTTTTGGTGACTTTGGGTCATTTCATAATAAATTGCAAATTGGATCATCACATGATCTAAGTCATGAAGCAAGTCATGAGGTAGAGCCAACATGCATAATATACAATTTAAAATTTGTAATTGAAATATCTTAAAAACTACAAAGTAAAATAAATATTCAACAATTAGCAATGGTCATAATTTTTTGAGATTTATATAGTTATCCATTTTCTATATTTTAACACACTTCTAATATTATTTATATTTCCTTTAAATTTTATACACTTGAGATTTTATTTTGGAATGATTCTATTTTTTTAGTCATGAGTGGGATGCATTTGTCAAATTGGATCATGAGACATGATCAACTTTTATAAGATGAGAGATCAAGTTGATGAGAGCTGAGGGGTAACATGTTTTTTTAAAATCATGATTGTCCATGCTCTTAGAATTGAGAGAGATGCTCTCACCACTCGAGCTATCACTCACTCTCGTATTTTCTTAAGTAGTGTTCTTGTATTTTTTTGTATTTATGTGTTTTCTCAATTTCTTTTAAGTTTTCCTTTTGTCCCTCTATCCCTACCACTACCATTCCACCACAACCATTATACAACCGCCACCGAACCTTTTTCTCCCTCCCCTCCACCCTCATCCACCGGAAACCACTCCCTCCCCTTCCCCGGCCTCGAAAACCATGTGCTCCCCCTCCCCCACCACCAAAAACCACCCCGTCCCTCCTCTACCCCCGGAAACCACCCCCTTCCATTCCCTTTCTCATAGCCGTAAACCACCCCCAGCCCGACCCTCGCCCAGCCACCCCCATCCTTGCCTTGCCAGACCCATCCAAAACCCCCAACCACCACCCACCCGAAAACCCTAAAAAAACCATACCACCATCCACCACCCACTTCCCCTGCCTCGCCTCGCCCTCGCCCTCGAAAGATGACTTTTGGTGGTGCTGGTTGTCATGGGTTATAGAGGGAAGGAGGAGGAGAGAAAAAAGAGAGTTTTTTTTTAATAAAATAAAAAACCAACCATTTAATAATGATCGTTGCTTTAACCTGTTAAAAGGGTTAATAACAAGTAGTAACTAGTGATAACTTGTTTAAAGTAGATGGGTATCATAGTTAGACTTATTTTGAAATAATAAAAACAATGACTTATTTTGGAAAGATGACTAAAAGATTGACTTATTCCCATCAATTTTTCCTTGAGATAATGATAGATATAGTCAATTGTTGAATGAGCCAGTTGTCGGAGAAGCATTTGGATTACTTATGAACCTACTAGATGTTTTATCATAAAAACAATTGGTAATAATGAGTAAGGGTGCATTCTCTTCACTTCAAATGATAATTTTAGGGCTGATTAAGACTAATTAGGGTTGTTTAAGTCTAATTAAGTGTGAACAGAAGGTGAAATCAAGCCTGATCGGGTTTAATTATGTCTAATAAATTTAGTATAATAGACGAAGAGTTTGCACCTTAACTCCCTAATCATGCATAGTTGTTTATTTACCTCCTCATGTTCAGTATCAGACAACCATTTCACTCACATATAGTTTGTTCGGTTCCAACAAATCAATGAAATAATAATAATATTTCTTACTTTTGTTATTATATGTTTCTTAAAATTATTACTATATCTTTTGTTATTGTTTTTCTGAAAGAGATACTGTTATTATAGAAAGATTGTAAATCGGCCTAGAAACTTTTAATTCAAAGTTTTAGTTTTGACAAGACTCGGGACTTGTGTCATACATCAATTTAAATTTGTTAAATAGATACTACTTTCTCCATTTCTTAATAGTCGCAACATTTTGACTTTTTTCACTATTCATGTACTTACTTTAATGACCCGAGATTTTGGAATAATATATAATACAAATTTTAGCATATAAGATGTTGAATTTATCTCAATATATATTTACAAGATTTAAACTTTTAATAATTTTTACAAATAGATAATTAGAAATATTAATGGACCAAGTTATATTGGCAAGCGTAAAAGTCAACACATTGCAACTATTAAAAAACGAAGAAAGTATATCTCTTTGTCAAAACAATTACGTAAAAATTTACATAAAATTATTGAAAAAATCATTAAATAATACAACAATCGAACCAAAATTAATACTTCATATATTTCTTTTAGGTGCAAAGACTTTGACTTTTGCACTATTCACATACCTCACTTTTGATCATATTTTTTTTCTAACATATAAAAAGAAAACTCATCATGTAAAATGTTATTGGATTTGATTCAATGAATATTTTCATAATATCAAGTTTTTCTAATTTTTATAGATTTATAATTAGAGATATTAATGGTCAAAGTTGTGTGTTGGCAAGCGTGAAATATTTTAGGGTTAAATGAAGTCCCTTGCAAAGGAGGGGGAAGGGGAAATTGGGGATCCCTCCCTACAAGGGCGAGGCTCGATCCCAAGATCTTTGGGATCGGAGGTGATGCCAACACCACTAGGCTATCACCTGCTGCTCTTTTTATAAGTGTTATATACTTATATGTACTTTCCTTGACATTTGGAAGAGGTATAAAGTGTGGATTCCTCGCCTAGGACGCGAGAATTGCATCTCACATCGCCGAATAATTAGGGGTTTCTTGAAGGGGGGAGGGTGGGTTGAAGGAGAGAGGGGGGAGCAGGGGGTCAAGGAGAAAGGGGGTTTGGGTCTCCGGCGCCAATAAATTGTAGATTTAGGTTTTTGTAGGTTTAATTTGATAGGAATTTAGATTTTTTTAGGTTTTTATAGGATCGGTATACTGGTGGCATGGTGGTGCCGACTAGTAGTGGTGCCGGGTTGCTGGTGGTGTCGATTTGGTGGTGGCATCGGGTTGGTGGGTTGAGTTGGGCAGAGGGGGGTTGGGTGGTTGAGTTGGGCAGAGGGGGGTTGGGTTTAGATGAGGAGAGACAGAGGTGGTTGAGATGAGGGAGGGGGATTGGGTGGGTTGATTAATAAATGTTGTTTTGGTTGTTAGATGATAAAATAATTAAGTTGTTGAGGGAACTAAGTAATGACAATTCTGTAAATAAAAGGAAAAAAAACTTTTCATTTTGGATATGTTCAGACTTATCGCGACATTTCGCTAAAACGTAAATCTCGCACTTATTTAGAAATGGAGCTAAGATATTTTATGTAATTAGATAGAGTTGGTAAAGTATAGCCTAACATAGTTTGCAGGCCTGACCCAAAAAAACCCCAGGATTTGAAAGTATATCTTGGCCCCGTTTTGGCCAAATCTTTCGGGCTTTGGCAATGCTTTTTATACTATAATGTAATCTTTTGTCTAAATTAGTCTTAAACCAGAAACTTAATCTTAAGCTTGAAAAGCCTGACTAACCTAGTCCAATTTCCCTAAGTTTGGTCATAAAATTGCAGTCCAAAATCGGGCTCGACACCTTAGGCCACGTTATTGGGTAAAATCCTAGCCCGTAATAACCGGTATTTCAAGTAATCAATTAGTTTCTTTTAGAACAAATCGTTGTCAATGATTAAAAAGAATTTAAAAGGTAAAATCATTTTCAAACAGTGAAATTGGTTTTGATCAGTAATATTCTATTTAAATCAATGAAGTTTTGTTTATATCAATAATTAGTAAAAATACTTCCAGTTTAGTTAAAATCAGGTTAGTGAACATGACTTCATTGTTAAAAAATTAGTAAATTGTTTAGGCGAGATAAATCCGATCCAAAAGCTTCATGTGGGACCTACCACACTAATATTAGTGTGACCAAAGATATCACACGTGTCAAAATAGCCAGTTAACTCTATTCTTTCACTCTTTGTCTCTCCCTCCACTTAGTTTCCCTTTCCTCTTTCGTGAGTTGTCCCCCACCCTCAACCCTTCTACCATCTTTCCCTTTCTTCACCATAGTTTCTCTCTCCTCAATTAAAAAAATTGAAGCAAATTTAACAAAGGAGAATGATGATCAGAGAAATCATTTTATGACAGAGTGACCCTTTTTAACCTATAGTTACTCTTCTTTTAAATCTCTTTTTTTTCCTAACACAATGACCTTATTTTCATATAATGACTTTATTCAACCTATAGTTACTCGTCCTTTTTTTTTTATATATCTATAGTAATATTGCTTTCGACCTTTGTTTTTTTTTTTCATACAAATCACCCTTCCTCCAATTTATAGTTACTTTTCTTTCATATCTCGCGATTATGACATAGTAACTTTCATTTTACACAGTCACAATTTTTAAACCTAGTTGGTCTTTTTTGTATGTACTCTTTTCTAATATATTGACCTTTTTTCTTCATATAATCACCTTTTTCAAACTATAGTGACTTCTCAATTATATCTATTTTTTTAACATATATAGTGACCATCTTCTTCATATAGTCATCATTTCTAACTAAAAAAAAAATACAGTAGATCACAGAAAAAACTCACCATGTCAACTAAGATAAAAAGAGAGAGAAAGAGAGAGATAGACTAAAGGGAGGCAAAACATGAAGCACAAAGATCATATAGAAATTCTTCCATGGCAAATTTTGCAAAAATTGGAAGTTATGCGTGTATGAAGATGAAATTGGAGAGAGAAACTCAAGATTTTGCAAAACAAGAGAGAGAAACATGTGTGAGTAAGAATTTCGGAGTTGCGCGAGAGAAGAAGAAGAATATGGAAAAAAGAAAAAAGCTCTCGAAGGGGGAAATAGATAGAGAAGAATATACATGAATCGTTATATCGCGCCTTCTCACATGTGCGAACTTGTTTATGGGGTTTGGTTCACACTAATATTAGTGTGGACCAAGTTCATTTAAGAATTAGTGAATCTGATCTTATACCCCCTTTATATGGGTTATTGTCTAATTCTTAACTTATTTTTATTTTATTAAAATCATGTATGATTTGTTATTCCAAAATGTAAAAACTTATATGGACCTGATTTACACTAAATTAGTGTGGACCTAATGCAATTACATGTAATTTATGAAAAAAAGTGTCACCATATAAAAAAATAGATATAAAAGAGGAATAGATATAAATTGTAAATGGTGACTAATATGTGAAAAAAGTTACTATGTCATAAAGTAAAAATTTTGTCATGGTAAACTAATATAAGAAAGGGTGACGGTATCCAAAGTTATTAAAATCGTGATTCAAATCTTAAAATCTTACGATTCAAAATATGGTCGACGATTCGATTCACGATTCTAGACGATTCTACACATTTATTTTGACTAGCGAAAACCTCGCAAATTTAAATCATGCTAACAAAGCAAATAATAGATATATGTTAGTTATTGCCAATATAGTGGGTAAACAACTATTTTTTACAATTTTTAGGTTTTTTAACTTAAAATTTTAACACATTCAATGAAGATTGAATGCAATATCTTGATTATACATGTTTGTAGAATCTTACGATTCTACGATTCGATTTTACGATTCGATTCTAAAGGTCGTTTCCGATTCAAACTAGAATCTCGATTTTAACAACTTTGACGGTATCCAAAAAAACTGCCACTATATTAGATAATAATAGATTAGTGTAACTTAAAAGTTTAAAAGGTCACTATATGATAAAAAAGGTCACTATGTCATATAAGTGAATTTGGTCTACAATAATATTAGTGTAGACCAGATCCACGCAAGACTAATAGAATGCTCGCTGGATTACAATCAACTTTTATTTTTAACCAGGTAAATTAGTGGAATTGAGTCAAAGCCATTCTGTCACTTGAATTTACCAGCCCTACTAAGCCCAAACCTCCTTTCCCCAACTTGTCATCCTTGTTATTCCCAAGGATCGAACACGAAAATCACCCTTAAAAGATAACAAGTTTCAACTAGATCAGCCTAGTAGCCTGGTTACAAGGCTAAACAGTCCATAAGACAACAAACCCGGGCGCCCACCGCCACCACAAGATTAATCTCCAATATATTGTTGGGATGATGATTTAAACCCGGTAATATCCTGAAATTCGGTGTGGTACTCCACTGAGCCTACCACCTCTCTTATCACTCAAACTTGGGTCAATCTAAACTATAATATACTAAAAAATAATCTTAGACAATGCCCTGTAATTTGGGGTGTTACTCCACTGAGCTACCACCTCTCTTATTACTTTCAAACTTGGTTCAAGCTAAACTATAATATACTAAAAAGCTGTAATATTTTTTTTTTGGAAATGCTGTAATATTTATTAAGGTCAATACAAACGCGCGATGAAAGTAGACTATTTTATTTTATTTTATATTTTCATTGCCGTATAAATTTTATCAAAAGTTTGGTATATGGTCAACCTTCTTGAGATTTTGTCCACTGTCTTTTGAAACTTGCCAACTTTGCAAGACCGTTTCATAAAGAAGCCGCTGTACCATTAAAGAAGACTGTTTCTTCATATTTTCTCATTGTTGTTTTTAGATGTCCGTTTCTTGTTGACGATATCCTAAACAAAAGAATTTAGTTTAGTAATGTTTCTAGAAAGTCATAGACTCATAGTTGGGTATTGAACTTTTCTGGTAGATCATAGATATTTATGTGGTCCTTCTGAAACTTGCAAAAGTTGATTCCGCATGGCACGATATAAACGGATCACTCCCTTAATTATTTTGATAATAAAAAGAAGGATTAGTGTTGGGATAATTTGATAATAAAAATTACACTCATTGCTCGTTTAAATTTAAATATATATATTTCGTTTGTCTTTAAACATTTACTCACTTATTATAACACCAAATACTAAAGAAAAAAGAGAAAAAGACGTCACTTATCTAAGGTATTCGTATTCTTTAGAGGGGAGAGACAGAGACAGAGAGGCTTATATATATATATATATATATATATATATATATATATATATATATATATATATATATATATTGCACCAAATACTAAGTGTAGGCATGTGATCATCATGTACAATTCTTAGTGATGTTTTGGTTCAAAAAGAGTCGCCAATTAATTTTCAGGAAAAGTCAATAAAACCAAAAAGAAGAGATTTAAGTTTAGATTAAATTTCCTTACTTATTCAATGATTTATTCAAATACAGGCACATAATTCGATTAACTGCATAAATAAAAAAATAAGTTAAAGGTTGGTTTTTTAACACATAAGATCTAGTTTTGATGATCACCTAATTAAATCACAAGATTAATAGGTACCTTCCATACCTAGATCGATTGTCTTAATTATCTTATTAGGCATGATTTAACTAATTTTCATGTCTCATCTAGCAAACAATAATATTATTGGGTAATCATTCAATTGCAATTAATTAAAAGGCATAGAATATATATATATTCAAGAAATGAGAATAATTATGAGACGAGAGGTTAGAAAGAATGTACAACTATATATAAATTAAATGCATATTTGTGAACTGGAGATCTACATCATGAAAATGAAATAATTAGTAAAATAAGAAATAAATTGAAATGCACTAGTGAAAAAAATACTAAATGACACAAAAAAACTAATCCGACTTATCCTAAACCGGATAAGTTAATGTCAACTGATCCTGTGAGCTAAATGCCCGGATCAATTAAGTGGGTTGCGCTTTGATAACATCTGTCGTCCTCTCCTCTCTCACTCATTCTCTTCCTCACTCAGTCCGTTCCAAATTTCACGCACGCTCACCCTCACTTCTTTCTCCTCTCCTCACCACCACCACCATCACCATCAGTCCTCCTCTCACCCTCTCTCCTCACCACCACCACCATCAGTCCTCATCTAACCCTCTCTCACCCATGAACACTAACCCACCACCACCTTATTTGCCAATGACCACCACTCATGAAACCCTAATTCGCAACAAAAAAATCCAATTTGCCAACAACCACCACCCAGAAAACCCTAATTCGCAACAAAAGAACTCCAATCGCCAACAACCATCACCTACGAAACCCTAATTCACAAAAAAAGGTCGTCGCTCGCCATCAACACCGTCGCAGTGCTTGCCAATATCAACGTTGTCACTCAGTGCTCTCCGGATCTACACTGAATTTATTTGTAGGGTTCGTCCCATTTTCATTAGTTCCTTATTTTTTTTTTTTAATTTCTTGTTTGACTATTTTTGAATAGTTTGAATGTAGTTGATGATAGTTTAGATGTGTTTTGAGAGAGTTTTTTTTTGAGTATTTATATATGTTGAAGTATACATAAAGTCCCTTAGAAGATACAAGTAAAAACGAGGTTTTTATAGTGAAAATACGATTAATTAGGGTCTAGAAAATAATCGGAGCTCTTTTTGCAATGCCTGGATTTTATAAATTGCTTTGGATCAACGCCAATGCATAGGCTTGTGTCAAACGCAAAGTCGTGCGTCTGACACACTTTTTTAAGTTTACACGGGTTTCAATTTTATCTTTTTGCAACCCTCTTATATTATCTCTTATTAATATTTATCAAAGAATAACGAATTTATTTAAATAATAAAATCTGATTTTATGAAAATTATTTAACAAACGATTTATTTAGGAAAATTCAATTAATTATATCATTAATAATTAATTAGGCTTTTGGAAGTGCTTTTATTTAAACTAGGCTTTCAAACATATTTTGGACTCAAAAAGGTTTTGAGCAAATCTTTTGATTGCTTCTCTTGAGTTCGGATCAAGTACGACGATGGTATGTTTCATCATTGGGTGCTAATTAATGGGAAGAAAAAAGAGGAAACGACACCACTTGTCTCGGGTATTGTACTTTTTAGAGGGGAGAGAGACACAAAGGTAAACTTTATGGCCATGGCAAATAGAGGTAAAAGATGGTGAAAAGGGGGTAATATGGAGAAAAACCATTACCAAAAAGGAATATAATGAAAGTGGATAGAATAAAAAAACAGATTAATCTGTAAAGTGGGGTACAATAAAAAGAAATAAAGGAGTATATGATTATAAATCTAATTACAATATGGTGTAATTATTCTAAGGAACAACAAGCGTTAAGAATTTGTGGAATTGAAGTATAATTTCCATAAATCATAGACAAGAAATGAGAAAGAACCTCTAATAAAGAACACATAAAGAATTTACATGGAAATTCGAATTAGGGTGAAAACATCAAATTGCACTAGGGCTAAACTATCAAGTATGTGATGATACTATATGTGAATTTTCTCTCTTACGATTCTCTAACCTCTCTAATCAATGAATTTCGCACCTTGCATAGCTTAACATATTCAAGAAAGCAACCAAATAACACATATATTCATAACGAGTCATATTAGAGCTACGAGCAAAACAACACAAAGCTATGCGTTGGACAATGAAGCGAGCGCTGCAAGCGAAGGAGCAAGCGTTCCCCTTTGGCTAGAGTGAACACTCGTTGCAACTAGCCAAAACTCCAGTTTCTCCCACAATGGGAGGTGGTGGTCCTCCTAACAATGGAATAGGCGATCCAACAAAATTGAACTTCTCCTCATTGCGTCTTTCCATACCCGGGCATATCATTAACCATCTTCCTTAAACCTAATCGTTAGCATGATTTTGATCGATCTTACAAAAATTCAATATACTACAAAGTTAAGTGTTATTTACATATGGAATAATACAATGGTACAACAAAATCGGAAACAAGAAATAAATTTCATATAAAATTTTCTTGATATTTAATGTAGACGAGTTGTATGGGTCAATGTGACTATGTATATAATTGAATGGGTTACATCAATGTCAAGTTTTAAGCTCTTTGATTAAAATCGATTAGCCATCACTGATAGGTTGTGACATGTCCAAGTGGGTATGCAGAGGCAAATCTTTTAAGGGGCAATCCTGGGCTTGACCCCTAAAAGATTATGGGAAAAATAATTAATACAATTCGCTGTTTTATTTAGCCCAATAAAAATCCCAAAAGAGTACATCACATGCCTCTCATAATACTGTACGTGTGCTGGGGGATGAGGAAATGTGAAAAGGGGGACCCACACATTGCGAAAAGGGCTTGTGATTTTGAGCTTTGTAATTCACGTGCTGGGCCATGTTCTTTTTTTTTTCCTCTTTTTTTTTGGAAGGGCTTTATTTTTTGAACTCCTCTTTGAAGCTACTTGTAATCCACTTATAAAGTATTTCATTAATTACTATTTTTTTTTATCTTTATTCAATTTGATAACTCATACAAAAAAAATTGCATAATATCAATTTGATAACTCATACAAAAAAATTTGACAACTATAGACAATTCGTAGATTACTCAAACAAAAGTATAGATCTTTGTGCCAACATTTATTACTTATCAGGTATACAAATTAATACTCTTTAAAAAAAAAGGTATAAAAATTAATTTATAGCTTAGTTTATTTTGATATAGTATATATTTATTTGTTTACTTTGGAGTTGAAAATAATATTCGTATGTTTTTATAGTTTTAGACTTTCATATATATATATATATATATATATATATATATATATATATATATATATATATATATATATATATATCCTCTTTATATTTGTAGTTTGCTCAATTAGAATCTTGACACTGTTCACAATTAGAGAGTATCTTGTTTGAATTGTCTCAATGAGTACTTTATTAATATTCAATTGTTATAATTTTTATTAATATGTAATGAAAGATATTTAAGGTTAAAGAAGTGCATTGACAAACGCGCATAGTCAACACAGTCAAACTAAAAAAATACAGAGGGAGTATATTACTATGAATTTTTCTTGGCCTCCCAATAGCAAAAGTTTCAAAGATCCACCACTAGGGTATGCCTTGTAACTCTTGCCACAATATGTATGGTTCTGCTCCTGAGACAGTTCAACACTTATTCATCACTTGTGCCTATGCAACTGCTGTTTGGGGGGCCGGGATGTTCTGAAGATATTGAACATGAGGACTCAGATTCCAACCTATAGTCAAGAAGTTAGGCTGGCTTGCAAGAAGGCTCGCAGGAAAAATGTGGCTGCTAGACTGTATGCTATGCTCTTTACAGAAACTGTATGTAGTCTTGAAAAGAATCAAAGACTCTAGTTTGGTTTTAATATGAAATTCTCTTTCCAGTTTTCTTGTGTATTCCCTTAATATGAGGCTTGTGTTTTACAAAGCTCTAAGCAACTACAAAGGAACTTTACAAGTACGTATACAAAAACTTTAGCTAAACCTAGCCTAAGAAAGGTGTGTTGCACAAGCAAACAAAAACACAAACAGACAAAAAAACGGCTATGATCAACATAGGATCAACACCAAAATACTAGGCACAAAAGCCTAGGAATAATATGCTACTTTTAGGAACATGGAGAAGGAGTGTTCCCTATTATATATACATATGTTCAATACATCCCCCTCAAGCTGGACTGGTGGGAAACATGCCTAACTTGAAGCTAAGATGTTTGTGCTGCTGCTCACTTAGACATTTTATCATAATATCTACTAGCTGAAGAAAGGACTTCACATGAAGAACATTTAGGAACCTAGTAGTGAGATGTTCTCTAACATAGTGGCAGTCTACTTTAAGGTACTTAGTCCTTTCATGAAAGATGGGGTTGTGAGCAAGGTAGATGGCAGATTTATTGTCACAAAAGAGATCAATAGGTTTAGGAATATTAAATTCTAGATCACTGAGAAGACCTTCAAGTTAAACCAATTCACTAGTAGTTTGAGACATGCATCTATACTCGGCCTCAGTGGAGGATTTTGAGACTATTTTTTGCTTTTTTGTTTTCCAAGAGATGAGAAAGTTTCCCAAAAACACAGTATCCTGTTAAAGATCTAGCACTAAAGGCACAGTTGCCCTAATCAGAGTTACATAACCCAGTAAGCTTGAGATCAGAATCAGCTGAGTAGAACAATCCTTGATTATTTGTTTCTGAGAGATACTTGATAACATGGATAGCATCCTGTAGATGAGGCTTCCTGGGTGTTGTCATGAATTGGCTAAGTTGCTGCACTAAATAAGATATGTCAGGCCTTGTTAGATTTAAATATAGATGCTTGCCAATAATGCTCCTGTGAAACTCTAGATCTTCTAGAATATGTCCTTCATTCGTTGAAAGTTTGATTCCCTTGGGAAAAGGACATTTCACAGGCTTGCAAGTGTCAGTACCTATGCTCTTTAGAATATCTAGAACAAACTTTCTTTGATATAGCATGATACCTTTTTCATTTCTTGCCACTTCTATCCCAAGAAAATATTTCATTGGCCCTAGATCCTTGATGGCGAAGGCAATATCCAAATCCTTTTTGATGTTCTGAATTCCATCAACATCACTGCTTGTGATGAGAAAATCATTAACATATACCAAAATGAACACTAACTGTCCTTTAGTGTCTTTAGAAAACAAAGAATAATCCCTTTCTTTTACTGCACATAGCCATGTTGAAGTAAGAACTTTGTGAGCTCAAGGTTCCACTGCCTTGAGGCTTGTTTTAGCCCATACAAACTTCTCTTAAGCTTGCATACTTGCCCTTCTGTAGCTTGAGAATAGCCTTTTGGTGGCTTCATATATACCTCTTCATCTAGATATCCATGCAAGAATATTTGTAGTTCTTCCCTTCCACTTGCTTATCTCCCCTGGCTACAAGTCTAGCCTTCAACCTGTTAATCTCACCATTTGGTTTAAATTTGATCTTGCATACCCATTTGTTGTCAATAGCAATCTTTCCTTCAGACAAGTGAGTTGATTCCCAAGTGTTGTTGTTGTCTAAAGCACTCAGCTCCTCTTGCATAGCTTGAATCCATCCTTTTCATTCCTTGCTGCTTTTGTGTAGTGAAGAGGCTCCATGATTCTGAGAACATTGTTGAGGTAGCTAGCTTAAGTATTCTCCATCAAACTGCCCTGTCTTTCTTATCTCTTCCACAGTAGCACATGTTGAGTCCACAACTACTGCTGTGCTCCTTTTGGCTGAAATGTCATAGATGTAATCTTTGAATTTTGATGGAACTTCACTCTCTCTGGATGATTTTCTGGGCATCATGTTCAGGTCATCTCCCTGCTCATCATTGTGCTCATGTGCATCATAGAGCTCTTGCTCATCCTGTTCTGCATCTGTAAGATGAGAGTCATATGTTCCCTGCCTATTCACTTTATGAAGAATCTTAGTGAGTTTATCATAACTTAAGTCAGCAGTTTCATCAAAATTTTGTGTACTGTGAGTAGGTGCTTGTGTGTGTTTGTCTTTGTGTAAAAGAAATGGAAATATTTTTCTTTGAAAACAACATCTCTACTAACAAAGATGTTTTTTGTAGCTAGATCCATTACCTTATAACCCTTTGACAAAGTAGGGATATACCAACATCACACACCTTATAGCCCTTGCAAGCAAACTTGTCCCCCGGCTTCTTGTGAGGACTAGCATAACATAAGCATACAATCATTCTGAGATGCTCATAAATTAGCTGCTTCTTGGTCAATCTCTTGTAGGGTGTTTCCCACTTAATCACTGAACTAGGTAACAAATTTATTAGTCAAGGCCATATTACTTTCATCCTCCGTAACAAGGCCAGACCTAGCCTCCCTCCTCTCTCTTTCTCTCTCAAACCCTAGCGTCCCCTACCCCTTCTTCATCGCTTAGGGCCGCCATGGATGATTTCATCCATAGTAAGCCCCTTTTTCCCTTTTATTTTCCGTTTTTAATTCATTTTCTTGTTTTGTTTAATAAATTAGTCTCTCGTTTATGAGATCTTTTCAAACTCTGTTATGGGGTTTTTAGTTTCTGTTTTGGAAATCTCCTTCTCCCCTATGGGATTTGTGAGTATGGTTTTTTTGTTTTTAGGTATGAGAAATTGTTCTCATTGGTTGAAGTTCGAGACTCAACATGAAGGTATTAGAATCTCAGATGCGGTCAACATAACTCGGTCAATAATGTTCTTCCCAAACTACATCAAAATGATAGACTTCCTCATCAATAGCTGCTTGATTCAGCAAATACAAGGGGGTTGCGCTGTATTGCTCAATCTGGTTCATTGTAGTTCCTTCGAAGACGAATTTGATTTAGCCTTGTTTAATTGTATCTTGTTTTCTTTAATACCTATTGTAGATGTCGTTTGGCCTTCAATTAATGAATTTTCTCTTTCAAAAAAAAAAGTAACAAATTTATCAAATGTGTGGCTACAAGAATGCATTCACCCCACAAATAGTTAGGCATTCTAGCATGATTTTTAATGCTCTTGATGTTTCAAGCAAGAATCTAAGTTTTCTCTCCACTCTTGCATTTTGTTGAGAAACCCTAGCAACACTTCTTTGATGAGTGATACCTCTCTCAGCAAACATTTGCTTGCACTCTTCTTGGAAGATCTCAGTGCCATTATCACTTCTAAGAGTCTTAATCTTAGTGTCAAAATGATTCTCAACATGAATAAAAAAACGCAGCAGTGTTCCTTTAGCATGTTCTTTGTTAGATAGTAATTGAGTCCAAGTGACTCCTATGATCATCAACAATTGTAAAAAGATAGCTCCTGTTAATGATTTTGTCTATAAGGACCTCGCAAATCCACGTGTGTTAAATAAAAAATATGAGAAGCAATAGATTTGATAGGAGAAAAAGGTAACTTGTGATGTTTAGTAAGAGAACAATTGTCACAAAAGTAATCTTTAAGGTTCTTACATTTGCAAAAATCTAAATGCTGCATCTTAGAAAGAGAAATATGCCCAAGTCTAGCATGGATAAGGTCTAGTTTTACTACACTATTACAGTTTATGATTGTTTCAACATTTCTTGCACTCAAAACAGCTTCATCATCCTTCATATCAATAGTATCCCTCTGCAGCTTATAAAGATCACTTTCTTTTCTTCCAAAGAGAACATTTCTCTTAATGGAAAGGTCCTGTAACATACATCCATTTTTATTAAAAAGCATCTGATTATTTTTTCTTGCAATAGTTAAAATCACTAATGCAAAGAACATTTTTCAGGGTAATATCATGATTCAAAACAACATCACCCATTTCACACACAAACTTACACTTCCATCAGGAAGTCCTACCTTTATCTTACCTTTCAAGGTTCTTTTATTGACCAACAACTCCCTCTCACCCGTCATATGATCACCGGCTCCAGAATCCATTAGTTAGGATCCGGATTTAGCTATTAGTTTATTCACAACAGCATTGGAAATACTAATCTTACCTGCAAAATTTGCGTGCTACTGCTTGCACCTCCTTGCTTTTCTGCCATTGCTTTCATGACTTCCTGAACAAGATTGTTCATGAAGTTGCTGTCATTCCTCACACCAAATCCCTGTTTTGTGAATTCCAATGGGTTGTCTTCCATTGTACTCTTTGCATCCTTCATCACATTTGCAGCATTTTTAAAATGCTCTGGAGGTTTCTTGTACCATTCTGGGTAGCCAACAATCTTGAAACATTCCTCCTTGGAATGTCCTTTCTTCCCACAGTTTTCACACATCCTTGCCATCTTTTCCATCTTTAATTTCTTGTAGTAGTCCTTCTTTTGAAAGGTCCATAACAATCCCAAACTTCTATTATGAATTTGCCTGTTAACAGCTAGAGCACTAGCTTCCAGTGCTGCTGTCATCTCCCCTGTGATTTGTTTTTGTCTCTTCACTTGAAGCACCAGATTATATGCCTTGTTCACAGTCACCAGAGGGACAATACTCAAGAGATTTGTTTTCATCTGGTCATAACCAGTATTAAGACCCATCACAAATTTTTATCGCCTCTCATTGCCCGCAAATCCATCACCTTTTTTGTAAGATTGCAAGTGCACTTTGACATTGCTCCACATGTACACTTTGGCATCCCTTCTAAGTCTCCAATCCGGTCCCAAATACTCTTCACTTACAGTAGTATTCACTAATACTTAGGTTGTTTTGTTGCATATCCCAAAGGTCCTTCTTGAGTTGGAATAGATGAGGTGCATTTGTTTGTGTATACCTCTCCAATATCTCTTCCCAAAGTTGCTTTGTTGACTGCATATTAACCAAGCTCCCAGCCACATCAGGCTTCATGGTTGCCAGTAACCATGACCTCACCATATAATCACATCTCTCCCACTTCTGTATCTCTTCACTACCAGTAATTAGTTTGGAGTGTTTTCCTTCAAGGAATCCAAGCTTGTTCTTGGCTCCTAAGGCTATCCTGATACTTTTACTCTAGCTTAAGAAGTTTGAGTTTGTTCCATCAAAGATTATACTTCCTAATGGAGTATTCTCATTCACTTCTATGAATAAGGGGTGTTTGTAAGGGTTACCAAAGTGGAGGTTTCACCGAACCGCTCCAAAGACCCATTTTGAGCCTCCGAAACTTTCTTAAAACTAGGACCTTAATTCCTGTTGCTTTGATACCATGAAAAACTTCATTGGGCCTAATACAAGCCCACGCCGGAGGAGAGTTTGAGCACATACAAGGTTGGTATGGTTCCATCCTAAAACCAATTATAGATAGGTGGACTAACCCACTAATCTATATGTTAGTCCTTCTCTCTTTAATTCTTCAACATGGGAAAAACTCTTCCTAACTCATATGTGGGTTTTATTCTTAACACTCCCCTCACATGTGAGCCACCTTTAATCTTGCAACCGGATAGGTCAACAACATCCTCGTTGGGTCCTCTCCGGACTTCTAACATGAGGTCAACTAGGCCCTTTCTTGGGGCAATCACAATTTTGTTGGGCTTACTTTCCCTAAACAAATCTTTAACACCTTCCGTCTTGCATTTCATAATGGGCCATGATTATCCGCTCTGATACCATGAAAAGAATCAAAGACTCTAGTTTGGTTTTAATTTGGAATTCTCTTTCCACTTTTCTTGTGTATTCTCTCGATATGATGCTTGCGTTTTACAAAGCTCTAAACGGCTACAAAGTTTCTTTACAAGTATATATACAGAAACTTTAGCTAAACCTAGCCTAAGAAATGTGTGTTGTACAAGCAAACAAAAAACATAAATAGACAAAAAAAAAAAGCTATGATCAACATAGGATCAACACTAAAATACTAGGTACAAAAGCCTAGGAATAATATGCTACATTTAGGAACATAGAGAAGGAGTGTTCCCTATTATATATACATATATTCAATAAGTCTGGATTCGGAGGAATAGTAAGGTGTTCTCTCTCCTTTATAGCTGGTGAGAGATGTTATTTTTAGAGTTGCTTGTAAATCGCAAGGAGGCCGATAGATCTATGCTTCTTGT
Organism: Beta lomatogona; assembly: GCA_947646795.1. Lineage (NCBI taxonomy): Eukaryota > Viridiplantae > Streptophyta > Magnoliopsida > Caryophyllales > Amaranthaceae > Beta > Beta lomatogona. The sequence continues at coordinate 180,202 of CANSNZ010000839.1, read as the reverse complement.
TTGATTAGGCTGTTGATGGTTGAGTTGTAGCTTTTGCTCTTGTTTCCATGTAGATGTTGTCATGTTTGAAGCACATGTTACAATTTAGGTTGTAATTTTTTGATTTTGGTAATATATCATCTTTTAATTGTAAAATATAGGGGGTATGATTAATATTAAAATAGTAGCAATTTGGATTAATTCAATTTTATTTTTTGGATTATTTGTAGCATTTACCACCTTTTATTTTTTTTCTTTGAATTTTTCTACCTTGAGTAACCTGACTCACCAAAAAACACCACCTTGACATAATATTAGATGAAGTTACCAGCCAAGTGGGATCCACATGATGAAAATTTTCATTTACCCTTTTCCCAACATTTTCTCTCCCTGATATTTTTATATAGAACATAGCTTTATCTCTGTTTCCACTAATTCCACCTCAAAATGAAACTTCTTTCTCAACCCAAATTTATGTAAGAAGTGTGAATTCGAACTTAATTTGAGTTTGTATGAGAGAATTTATAATTGGAAAAATTGATAGGAACAGTCTCAACCATGGGCGTGCCGCCATTTTCAGTCCCAACTAAGGATTATTTATGAGCGGTCCCAACTATGCATCATTTTGTCGAAATTGGTCCCAGCAGGTTAATGACATGCTACAATAGGTAAAACACGTTTTTTCCTTTTTTTTTTTTCGCCACAACCTTTTGTGTTCTTCCTTTTCTACCTCTTTCTCACTTCTCCCTCCACCATGTCCTTCTCTCTCCTGCACCCTCCCTCCTAACTGGTTTTAGGTTTCCTTCCTCTTTCTTTCTCCTCCCTGCCACTCCCTCTTCCTCCCCTGCCACCCGGCCCACCTTCGAGGCCCTATCCCTTGTTGTTTCCCCCAATTTTCTCTGCTTTGGTTTCTCTCTCCTCTGCAAACAATTAATGAAACACCCCAATTCCAAAAGTTTGATTCGATTTCTTCCATTTATAGGGTTTCTAGACAGTATATGTTAACAATGAATCGAGAGGGAATTTCGTGGGTGGCAGGGGAAAGGGAAAGGGAAGGGGAAGCGAGGGGAGGGGATTTCGAGGGTGGCTGGGGTGAGGGAAGTGGAGGGGGAGGGGATTTCGATGGTGGCTGTGAAGGGGATGGGAGGGGAGGGGGTAGTGGAGAGGGATGGGATTTCGGTGGTGGCAAGGGAGGGGGGTGGCAGGGGAGGGGGAATGGGATTTCGGGGGTGGTTAGGGAGAGGGATGGGATTTTAGGGGCTATTGGGGAGAGGTGTAAGAGGGGGAGGGGTGGCAGAGGAGGGGGATGGAATTTCGAGGGTGGTGGGGAGGGGTGGAAGGGAGGGGAAATGGAATTTCGGGGGTGGTCGGGGGAGGGGTTGGGAGGGGGATGGGTGGTCGGGGAGGAAGGAGATAGGAGAGAGAAAAAGGAAGAAGGAAACCCAGTTAAGAATTTTTTTTATAAAATTAACATGTTAAACAGGTAATCAGTCATATGGGACCAATTTTGGTAAAAATGATGCATAGTTGGGACCGCTCAGAATTAATCTTTAGTTAGGACTAAAAATGGCGGAATGCCCATAGTTGGGACTATTCCAATCAATTTTTCCTTTATAATTTTTAGATTAATTTCGACTAAGGTGAGCTGAATGAAGGTTCACCTCGTGCTTAAGAACGAGGGGGTCGAATTGAGTATGATACGAAACAATGCGCTTTAAAAACTTTTTTGCTTGAGGGAACCAGCTAACACTGGTTTTTCGTAGCGGAAACACTTGAGCAATGATATTGTAAGAGATAAAGTAGGCATGCACAAGTTTAATGAGGTTCGATTCAACATTGAGTCTACGTCCTTCTAACCAAGTCACTTTTATTATTTCACTACAAGAAACAAAAGTAACAAAGCCTAACTGATTCACCTTACTCGAAAACAACAATTCACCCCATAACTCTAAATGTGTTGTTTGGCCACTTGAACTCACAAGCACTCATGTTTGAACTTACAAACGCTTCCCAACCACTAACCTCTTAGTGGTTCAATTACAATCAATGGTTTTCTTTTAGGAATACTTTCACATAAAGCTAAGTAAGAGATAATGAAATCCGATAATGCTTTCACATAAAGCTAAATAAGAGATAATGAAATCCAATAATGGTGTACACTCTAAATCAGAAAATTGTTCAACTTTTCTTAAGGTGCTCTTTGAAATATGTATTAGTTTTTCGTGGAAGAGTTCAAAGAGAAATCAAATTATTATCAGTCTATATAGCCTTTGGGTGAATCATTTCATGACCTAGAAAAGGTCATCTCTTTTATACAAGATACTTTCTAGAGATACACAAGTATATGTAAAATATCTTTCATATCATCTCGGTTTCCATATATTGATTATATGTAAATGAAACAAGATTATATCCAAGAAGCATTCTTACGAAATCATTCACCAACATAAATTGATTATATTCTCTAAGTTGGCATATATTTTAAATATAAAAACTTTAGGAAAGCACATTCAATATATTTGAAAATTGTTTAAAATGCCGACTTGAAAACTTGTCAAGTTAACAAATCTAACTATTTGTTTCCTTAAGCTGGTAGTGTTCTAAATACTGACCCAACTGATTTCTGTATGCATAACATTATTGGTTTTTGATAAAGAAGAACCTAACAATTTCACATAACTTTTCATGCACACAATATTAAATAAATACTAATTAAGATATTCAATCTTCATTATCTTCATGTACTTCAAGACTTGGGCTTCATTAAATTATAAGTTTTCGGAATGACTTGTTTGCTTTGCACAAAAGAACAAAGAGAAAATACAACAAAAAACCTAAGCGTTTGTAAACAACTCAACTGTACGTCTGTCATCATATCAAAATCTAGGCACTCAACACTAATTTTTTTGGGTTATATAAAAAGATCAGGGAAAGAGAAGGTGGAAGGGGGGACGAGGAACAAAAATCCGGCAAGTGGCGCCACCTAGCTTGAGTATTAATCTCAAAACGAGTTAAAGTGGTGAATTTTGGCGAGTTATGTTATTTAAGGTGGTAAAATTTAAAGGAAAAAAAAAAGATGGTAATAGCAAAGCCTCCATATTTCTCCCGGGAGCACCTAGAACTAGATACTTCCTCTCACTTTTTTGCACATTTTTATACATGCACATTTTACGTAATTCTCATCTGAGCATAATATGTGATAAATGTGCAAAAAAATGTGGTTGGGAGCACACATAACTTTAATTGATTTTGAGAACACCTAAGAATTTGCAAAGAAAAAGTGGTAAGAACAAAATACTTTTTTAAAAAAACTTTGCCAACTGAGTACAATAATGTAATAAATTGTATCTTAAGAATGACAATATAATAAAAAAATTGAAAGTCGAACTTCCGCCGCTCTCTATCAACTTCTCCCCAAAAAGCAAAACCCTAGGAAACCTCTACAAAACCACCGCCGCCCAGCAGGCTCGCTGGTGGCCGCAGGGTCGCCGACGAGCCTGCCACGGTCCTTCTGTTCCTCTTTTGTTTAGTCGTCGTGGCATCCCCTTCCCCCACCCCCGGTAGCATCGTTTTTCCCCACCCTTCTCCCGTCGTTTTTCGCTTTTTGTTGCTTCCTCCTCCCCGGCGTTGGTGTTGCATCTCCCCCGCTGGGTTTTGAGTCTACCCCCTCCCCTACCGGTGTCGTGTCTCCCCTCCCCTCATCCCCCCGGTAGCGTCATGTTTCCTCACCCTCCCCCCGTGGTGGTGCTGTTTCCCCTTTCCTTCCTTTAGTGCGTCGGCGTCGTGTCTCCCCTCCCCCAACCCCCGGTGTGTCGTGTCTCCCCTCCCCTAATCCCCGGTGTGTCGTGTCTCCCCTCCCCCCACCCCCGGTGCTCGGTGTGTCTACCTTTCCCGGCCGCTTTATGGTTGAGGTTTCTCGGTTAAGGTGTGGTGTTATGAATCTAGTGTTGGTTTTTTTCGTTTGTTTAATGTATGTTTCTTCCAGATCCAATACCCCTTGCCTTTTTGTGTATGGATGTGCTTGGGTGTTCGTTATTCGTGATCGATGGGTAGTGCAAGGTTCTTGGTTTCCTATGACACAGAAAGATCTAGGAAACTTGTTGAATAGAACCTATGATCCTAGAGTTGGTCGTGGGGTTTATGCTGCTTTAGGAATTCGAGTGTTGGTTAAGATGAGAGGAGGATTTCAATTCAGATCTGTTGTGCGTCGTTCTTCTAGGTTTGGGATTGTGAATTTGGATCTTTGGATCCATAAGTGGGGCGAAGTTCATCAATCTAACTCGCCCCAATTTCTCGTGATGGCTGCATGTGTCATCACACCTAAAAAATGTATCTTGTGGCTGGGAGGCCCTCCAATTTGATTTGGAGCAAGTTTCGACCTCCACCTCTTTCGAGTTTCAGTCTAATGGGACTAAACTTCAGGTATCCTCGCAGCAGGGTTAGAAGTCACCAAAGGACGTGACTTCATTGGTAGTTGATTCAGTAGAATCCCAGGAGGATGTTTCTTTTCAAGGACCTTGGGATTTAGTACCTAGTGGACATTGGGGTATACTAGTAGTAGTGCGGCAATCTCTCTTTGAAGATCGTCAGAGTTTCGTATCACAACAGGCTCCCTCTCATATCATGTCTTATTTGTCAAGACATATAACCCAACCTCACCCGTCATCGCTCAAGAACTGCTGTTGGATTGGACATGTAATAGTTAGTGTTTTCTTCATAAAGTATGTACGAGCTCATAAATCTCTTGTTATTGTAAGTTTGTTTCTGTTTGGTTGTATTAGCTTTAGGCTGTACTCCAAGTTTTAATTAATGCAAATTTTCTCGATGTCAAAAAAAAAATAAAAAAAAAATATAATGACAATATATATTTACAGGTTGACTCTTTAAAGATAACATGTAAATTTGTTACAATATGAAGTGACCTTCTCTTTTAATGTCTTTTTTTGGATTCTTAGAAAAATAAACACTTTAAAACTTTTGTTTAATAGAAAAAATTTATCTAAAGGCAGCCAGATGGCCCAGATACGTTGTCTCCCAATCCATTCATCAATAGATAGGAAACCCACACGTACGTTCAGACGAGAATCACAAAATCAGTGTTAATGAATGGGCAGCAGTTTGCCTGTCGAGAGGCATAATCGTATATTTTTATTTTAATTAGTGGTTAGGTAAAGCAAGAAAAATTAGGGGAATGAGTTAGCCATGTGAGACTTTAATATGTCGGCTATTTCCTAATGCACTACTTTAAGGGTTTGTATGTATAGTACCTTCTCCGTCTCATAATATAGTGTTTGTATTCCTTTTTTGGTGTCCCAAAATATTTGTGCCTATTTTCTATTTTATCAATTTATTTGGATTAAATTACCCTTCATTTCTACATAAACTTTCCAAAATACCCCTACTTTACTTTCAAATTATGTGCCCTTATTTATTGTTTTACACCATTTCAAGGGACATTTATTGCTTTTTAATTTTATTTTGAAGGAAAAAAGAAAATAAAAACTAGTTCCAAGACAAAAGTGCCAAAAAGCACTTCCTTAAGTATTTTTTTGGAGATCCTATTACTCCTTCAATTTTCCTTAATTCCGTGAAAAATGAGAAGTGAAAGACTATATTATGGGACGGAGGAGTAATTAGGATTAAGCCCCACCCTTGATTATGATCATAAATGGAGTAAAAAGTAATAATAGGGTATTAGTGCCTAGATGTAAGGAAGGTGTGTTTTGGAATAATGAAGAAACAGATGATAATTAAAAAAAATAAAAGGTGGCCTACATTTTTTTTTGTTTGTAGATGAGCGTCAAGACCGACTGATGTAGACAAATTCAATCTCGCGGTCTTGAGATACCACCCCACAAGACTTTTACCAATTAAAATAGGGACATTCACTACCTATCCAATCGGCCAATCATATGATTTTATAATATGTTGGATGTGATGGGAAAAATATTGTCCTGCTCTAGCTGAGAAATAAATAATAATAGGGTATTTTATTGATCTTAGCTTGTAGTAATAAAAAAGATTATAAAGTACATTACTTGTTTCAAAAGGTATGTTATCGAGTAGTAGTTATATACTTATATCTAAGAGTTAAAATTGTGCTTTCATAACTATACCAAGAATCCAAGATGAGGTGGAATTTTGTTTCGATATTTTTTTATGGAAGGTAAGAAGGGAACAAAGATTTTGGACTTCTTCCTCATAACGAAAGAAAGTTTAATTGCCTAGTCAATTGTTTTAGAAATATTGGAGAGTCCACACTCCACACTTCTACAGTTTACTTTCATGAAAGTTGACTTATGTGGAAGAACTTGCGTTTGGTAGAGATGAAACGACTACCTTTATCATGTGACAAAAAAATTTCGGTGCAAACCTTCATGTGACTAAATAAAAAAACAAGTAAAATTGTGCCTAATAAAAAATGTCAAGAGTGCACCGAAAGATATTTCTAATCTAATCTAGAATTAATTGGCAAATTTCGTTATATTTCCAAATTTCCAAATTCCTTAGAAATAATTTCTTTCTTCTCTATTAATGTGAAAGTATTTTTCACAAAATAAAGAAAAATAGAAAGTATGAGTACATAATCGAAGATAATGTGTAAAAATGTTACAATTAAAAAAGAACTAATATAGAAGTAGTTTTAAAGACAACAATAACATAATCACCAAATTGAAGATAGTGAAGAATATACTTAAATAGTAGTATTAAATATGTGAGAATTGGGAAGAGGTACTTTAGTTTTGAGAGAGAACATGGTCATCGTACGTAATTAGTTTTTGTAAGCATGAGAAATCCGAATAAATATTTTGGAGATAATTAACTAGACTAATTAACTTAAATGATTATGAAATTGAAAAAAGGTTTTTTTGCTAGAGCTTTTAAGAGATTTTTGAAAAGGTTTGTAAAATGGGCTAAGAAATGGTTTAAAAACATGGTTGCGGAATAAGGATTGAATAAAATGGACTAGAAAAAGTATATCAAATAGATTTAGAAGTGTTCAACAAAATGATTTCCTATTGTCGACCTATATTTTTCTAGTGATATTTCTCCTTTTTTAAAATAGTGGTTCAATTGTAATGATCCCCCATATTTTTCTCTCATAGTCTTTCTTTTATAACTTTGAGCCAAGTGCTGTAATATGCCACCATCTGGCTCAGGCCTCAATGTGCACTCCAGAGCATATGATTGAGCTTAGAGCCAATTACCAAAATCAATCATGTTAACACTTATAAAGTGCACTGAATAAACTTAATTTTAGTCAGCTTTTCAGCTGCTATATGAACTTTACAAGTAAGAACAAAAATAAAAAACAATCTTACAATTGAAGTAGTAGTATTATCTTCTCTTCAACAGTTGAGTGAAATAGAATGTATACAACCTTAAAAATTAGAATATGATCTACATATTAAAGCACAGATATATTCTGTATAGTATGCTTCATAACAGAAGCTTTTCCACACAACATGGCTAGTACCCTGCTAAAAACACTAGTCAGCATTTATCTTAAAAAATCATGTTTGTATCACATAAACCAAACTCCCTACTGTACAACAAAGATCTCACAATTAGGAACAAAAATTTCAAAAACAAACAGAATTGGTAAATCCATCTTTACCATATAAGGAATATATCTATATAATATGGTATTGAGAACTTAGTAGCAACAAATCGGGCATCGAATGAGGCCATTCTCATTACAATCTGGACATCTTTGAAATCCATACTCATACTCATCCTCTTCATATTCTTCCTCATCGTCTTCTTCACATTCATAGTAAATTTTACAGCTTCCCGAGCACGTTTCACATGGAACAAACCTTATATCTCCACAAGCCTCACAGACATCCAGTAGACTACCGCCATCATCCTCCAACCTTTCGCAATTTTCTACAAGTTTTTCGAGCTTTCCATCTTCGTGCATTTTTCGTATCTCCTCAATTCCGCCAATGTACATTTCTCCAACAAACACCTTAGGCAAACCATCCTTAAACCCGTCATCTCCTAATAGATCTCTCAATTCTTCTTTGAACCCGGAGTGCATCGATACATCCCTCTCATCCACCCTAACTCCCAAACCCTTGAGGATGAGGCGAACATAACAACAATTTTCATATGTTCTCCTCACTCCTCTTAGACTTGTGAAGTACAAAATCACCCGCTCTTTTGTTAGAGTGTTAGTTAAATCAGCACTTTCTTTCTCATTAGTTTGAGGACCATATTCGTTATCTGGTAGACTCAAGTTATCATCCTTCTCCTCGGCTATTATCCTGTCCACAAAACCATTTACATGAGCAAAACCATTATTTTCTTCTCCATTCAACTTGTCGGCGACTTGCAGCATCCCATGATCCTTGGTCACCTGCTGCTGATCTCGAACACCATCACGAGGTTTTAGGTGAAATGGATTTGTAGGAGATAACTCTTCGAGCGCCTTCCTAAACGCAGAAATTACTTCAGGATCAAATTCTGCAACCATAGCCTTCGAAATCGTATTCCCATTACTCAAACCATCATCCTTCTCATGGGCAGTCTTGGGGGATTCCACTCCAATTTGCAAAAATCCATCAGTCCTCGGAGAATCGACAAGGGGCGGTATCGAATCAGCAGAAACATGAAAAGAGAAGCTCCTTACATGATGCTCTCCAAGCCTAAGAGGACTATAACCTTCAAGACCCTCCATTAATTCTTTAACATCAATGGTTTCAGGCTCTCCAGGAGGAGTTCTAATTGGTGTTTTCGGAGCCACTTTTGTAATCTTTTCATCAATCATCTTCGACCAAGCTTTTGCCTCGATCATCCCCATTGTAAATTCCATTGTTTTCTCAACACCCACTTCATCATTCTTCTTAACACCATCAAAATCACTCTCCTCTCCCTCACATTCATCCCACTTTTTCGTGTCGTATTCGATATCGAATGATTGATCAAGCTTCATAGACCCTAAAGTGGAGGAAGTAAGAGCTACAACATGGTAGCTATCCCCTTTCTTCTCTGGTGGATGATGAACATTCATGGAAAAACTTCTTCTACTCATTGGAGAATATTGTGTTTTGCAATGAGAACATCTTGATTGCTTTGAACTAGCACAACCCATTTCACCAATTTATTCCAACTTTAGGAAAAGTTATATGGTGACACAATTAAGTTGAAAACACACAATAAAAACTGCATAAATGAAGGAATGAAACAGGGGAAAACAGAGGTTTTAGAGGAGAGAGATATTAAATTTAGCAAGATGGGATATTTTTTATTGAGATTGATGAACAGATAAGAAGAGCATTCCCCAGATTTAGGGATTGCTTAAAACCCTACACTCAAAAAATTTAAAAATATTCTAGAGAAATTGAACAATTAAAGTGGGGATTTTTGTGAAAATCCGAGCAAATGGGTATTTTCAGAAAATTATAATTATTACAACTTGCAATTGAAACCATTAAAAGCAGTGTAAATGATGATAAGATTTACACAAATCACAGCTAAAAAATTGAGTAAATGGGTATCTTCAAAAAAATATTATTCGAGCAAATGGTCTGATCATCAATAAAAAGAGGATGAACTTAGATTCAGATCCATTAAAGAGAATTAAATGCTTTTTAAGTTTCCAAAAATATATGCAACGTACACGTTTTTAATTGAGTTGAAAATGGAAAGGAAGATTAAATGGAGAAAGTTCAGTAGAAAATAAGGAAGATTACACAAAAAGAGAAAATGGTGGGTAGTTTGTAATTTAAAAGCTGCAAGAATTTCTATGAAATTGTTGAGAAGAAACAGAGAAAGAAGAAGAAGTAAGTAAATGGGTGGTGGTGGTAATGAGGTTAGAAGATGGGAAAAATCTTGGTTGGAAAAGTTTGAAAAGTGGAAGGTTGAAGAGGATATATATATATATGGTTATTCTGTTATTTGATTATATAATTTCAGTGAAAAAAGTTAAGTATAAAGTTTTTCTGCAAAAAAAAAGAAAAAAAAGAAAGTTTAGTAGTATAAAGTTGGTTGGTTTCCCGTAAAAAAAAAAAAAAAAAAGTTGGTTGGTTGAAAAAAAAAAAAAAAAAAAAAGAGTAGTACAAAGTAGAATTGGTCTGACGATGGGATAGACCGAAACTGGTAAGACGGCAAATGCGGCAATTATTGCTTGAAAGGCTCGCCCATAATCTCATTGGATTTTTTTTTATTTTTGTTTTTTTTAAGACACACATTATTATTAGATTACATTTTACAATTCGTCTTGCGTGGACCCGGTTAACATTAAAAATAGTGTGAACCAGGCCTAGACACGTGCCCCACTACAAACTAGTCACTCCCGCTTTCCAAAATCCGCGCGATTTTCTCTCTCTTCAATAAGATTCCCTTGCCCTAAAATTTTAACAAAAACAGTTGTTCAGAACAAACATACACTATATCATTTTAAAATACACTATATCATGTTAAAATACACTATTATGTCAAACACTATAACGATCGATTATGATAATTTTGTGTAATATACAAATAAACTACACTATAACATTTCAAAATACACTATATCATGCAGGGCCGGCCCTGGGCCAGGGCAGGCGGGGCACCCACCCAGGGCCCAATAATCAGCGTGTTTAATTTAGAAAGTAAAAGACTTAACTTAATCGATCATGATGGTAATGTAAGGATTCACTATGGCAGAGATGGTTAGCTTGTGCTGTAAGGGTGGATGGGTTCCGCGTGGTCGGGGTTCTAATGCCGCGGCCTACTATATTTCTCTTTTGCCTTCTTAAATCAATAAATGTCTTCCTTTGTTATTTTTCTTTTTTTTGTAATTTAATTTTGCAATGATTTTAACTTGCTTTATTTTTTTTTGGTAAGCTTTCTTCTCATTTTTCTATGTTCACCAACTTTTAATCTATATAATTACTCTATGATATTACATGTTCTAATTTATACCATCAAAAGAAATAATAACTTTACCTTCTGGAGTAATAGTAAATACAATATATATATATATATATATATATATATATATATATATATATATATATATATATATATATATATATATACCTTAAATTTACGTAAACTATCTTAGAGAATGTAAAATTATATGTGATAGAAGTTCTTGTGATAGACACAATAATAGTATTTCAACCATTTTTTTTTTCTCTAATAAATAATCTAAGACATTAATGGTCAAAGTTGTGTATTAGAAGATATGAAAGTCAAACTGGAGAAACCACGTTCGACTTCAATTTTAATTATTGCTGATTGATATATGTGATTATATTTGATTTCTAGTATTCATATAAGGTGTTGGATGATAAAGTATATTAAGCTTTTAATTTAATTTAATTCTATATTTATAATTCTGATTTTATTTGTTAAGTTACTGATTTCTCTGATTATAACAGACTATTAAATATTTATCATATGAAATGAAAAAGCTTTTTGGCGGAAACAACAGCTGATAAACGTGAATTAGTCAATTCGCAATTATTTGTTGTCTTATAAAGATGCAAATTTCCTTAAATTTCTTATGCATGAAGGGCCCATTTTTAAATTTTTGCCCCGGGTCCAATAATATTCAGGAACGGCCCTAATATCATGTCAAAACACACTATATCATGCAATTCTATCATGTCAAAAAAACACAGCAAAACACAATCATGTCAAAATACACTATGTCATTTCAAAATACACTATATCATGTCAATATACATTATAACATGCAACACTATCATGCCAAAAAACTCAGCAAAACACTATCATTTTAAAATACACTATATCATTTTAAAATACACTATATTATTTCAAAATACACTATATTATTTCAAAATACACTATATTATTTCAAAAACACACTATCAGGAGAGTGAAGTTATCAGAGGAGAGAGAAGTTATCAGGAGAGAGAAAAGAGCGGAAGACTGAACGCGGCAAAAACGGAAAGATCATTAAAACTCACGTGAGATGGATAAGGTGCACACTTTCATATTAGTTTTTTTATACATTTTAACAGACTTTTTTTTCTCTGTTTTGACGGGAGACAATGTAATCATGTTATTTTGATGCTATAATATTTTTATGTAAGGAAAAATATAGTTTTTTAGGGTATTGGTAAATCCGACTTGATATATATTATTAATTAAAAAAAATGATTAGAGGAAGAGTTAAAAAATTTGAACGAATGTCATTTTGTCGTATATAAACGTAAGAAAAGAGTGAAGTACCCTAAATGCCTTTATATAACCCTTTCCCATCCACAATCTAATTCACTCTCCACTCTTCTCCTTTTCACTCTTAACTCTTCACCCTCCACCACTACCACCACCCACTTACACCTATGAAGAACCACCAAGAGTGTTGACCACTATTTCTTGCCGCCACCAACAACCTCATTGGTTGTCGTGAATCGTGATGCCTAATGGACTAGTAATTTCTTATCAATTTTTGAATATATTTTGTTATTCATCAATTTATGTAACATGTGGTTCAATATGTTAATTGTCTTTAAATTTTAAAATCTTGGCGTGTTTGAAATTATATTATGTTGTGAATCACCTTAATAAGTCGCCGATCTTTTTAATAATTTGCCAGATGGTGGACCAATATTTTTCATTTATTCATAGTAGACTAATCAAGCTCAATTTTAGGCTGATCATATGATTGACCAATTTTTTAAGTCCATTGTACATCTAGTGATTTTTTTTCCTAGTTAGCCGTATGGCCAACCAAAACAAATAATTCATTTTTCGTTCATCAAAGTAAAATAACAAATGTGCCAAAGGTTTTTGAAGAATGGTGGGAGTATAATGCTTCTCCAAACTTCATGTAAAATAAATAATACAACAAATGACCATAATATAATTAAAAAAAGGAGAATATCATGCTCAATCAATTTTCTAATAATATTCTTTAGTAACTGAATTACAACTTAAGTCTCCTTGTTTACTCATACATAAAACTATTTTAAAAACTAAAAAAATGTTTATATACTTTATATATTGTAATTAAGAAAAATTTCAATCTAGACATCGTATACGTCATCAAACTTAATAAAAAAAGGTCAAGTTTCTAACTTAATGTGCAATTTGTAGTCTAAGGAATTTTAAATAACTAAGGGCCCGTTCGGCATCACTGTAAGTTTTCAGTTTTTGGTTTTATGAATATCAAAATCATATGATATAAGGAGTATAATAAATCTAAAATTAGTCATATTTATACTAAACATGCCAATTTTGAAAACTGACAACAGAAAACTGAAAACTACCTTTTCTGGTTTTCATATTTTTGTTTTTGGTTTTCAAAAAAACTGAAAACTGGAAACAGAAAACGATAACGAACGAGCCCTAAAGAATGAAAAATCCCGTTTCCACTACTCAAGTACGCTGCTCTAAGCATTAGTTTAATATATGGAACAAATCTAGAAGATTCTCTTTACTTATAAATATTGTTAAGATTATAAATAGGAAATTCATTGGGAAATGGAGGGAATAATTGACCAAGTTTTATATTTAATTGCGATTCAGAATGGAAAAATAATAATACTTCAAATCAATTAGTAATCTCAATCTACATGCAGCAAAATTCTAAACTGTACAAATTTATATACTTCCTCCGTTCCAAATTAAACGCAACAGTTTCTATTTTTGGCAGTTTCAAATTAAATGCAACAATTTCATTCTTTCTATTTTTGGTATGATTTTTACCCCTAAAATTACCAAAATGTCCTTATTAAAAAACTTAAAACACTTATTATACTACCCATATCAAATTAAGTACAAACCTAATTAAAATTAATCAACTTAAACATCAACCCCCTCTCTCTTCAATACCACCTTCACCCACCACCCACCACCATTTCTCTCTCCTCCATCCTCCATCATTCTCTCTCTCCTCCATCCTCCATCACCATTTTTCTCTCCTCCACCACCACCATTATCGCCGGCGTCATTCCTCCGTTCTCCGTCCTCCGTCCTCCGCCACCCACCACCATCATCATCACCTTCGTTCCACCTTCGATCTCCTCTCCCACCAGCCTACCACCTCGCCGCCGCACGCGCCGACTACTGCCGCTCTCTCCGCATCACCGGCGTTGCACTCTCCGACTTCGCCGCCGGTCAACCTCTCCTTGTCGTCTCCCCCTCTACCCCTTCTGTCCTCATCCACTCTCAACCTCCCAAATCCCCATTTTCTCTCTCCTCCCCAAAACCCCCTCCACCAATCAAAACCACCCTCAACCACCACAACCACCACCACTATCATGTTCCACCTTCGATCTCTCTTCTCGATCTGTTCTTGTGGAGGTGGAGTGGGTTGGGTTGTGCTCGATTTCTCTCTCTTATCGATCTGTTCTTGTGGAGGTGGCGTGGTGGTGGTGCTTTTGACGGTGGTTTATGAAGTGGATTTAGGGTTTAGATGGTGGTGGTGCTTTTGACGGTGGTTTATGGCGGTACTTTTGACGGTGGTGGTGGTAGGATGTGGCAGTAGTGGTGGTAGGATGTGGCAGTAGGGTGATGACAGTGGTGGTGATGACAGTAGGGTGATGACAGTGGTAGTAGGGTGGTTTGGTGGCGATGACCGTGGTGGTTTGGTGATGGTCATGGTGGTAGGATGTACCCACTTTCTCTCTCCTCTTAAACTTAATCTCATGCCCCTCCCTTTTTCTAATCACCCTTTAAGAAATTTCAACTAGGAGTCCGTGCCACATGAATTGTTGCGTTTAATTCGGAACGGAGGAAGTATCATTTTAATTACTTCCTTCGTTTCATTTTAAATGCTACACTTTCCATATTGCGGACTAGGACATGTTATTAAGTTAATCATGAAAAAGACAGTGGGGCCAAAGGAGTTGGAAAACCACCATTCTACCACCATCTGACCATCACCATTCAAAATCCAGCACCACCACAAAGTCCACCATTTAAAAACCAGCACTCTCTCTCCTAAATACTCCTCTCTCCGGCGACGTCAAACCCAGAAAACAAAGCGATATATGAGAATTCCAATCTCTCTCCTCCTAATATCTCTCCTCTTCTCTCACTCTCTCTCCTTCTAGTCCGACGAACTTATCCTCGACGACGATGAATTCGATGGAATTCCATTAAAACTCTCATCTGATCTTCCCCATTCCACACCATCATCATCTACTCTACTCCTTCTCCTCCTACCCCCACAACTACAACAAGGAGGAGATATTCAGACTCAGATGGCGGTGGTAGAACTTCGTGGAGACCGAAGGTGGATGGTGGTGGTAGATCGATCCAACAAGATCGGTAAAATTGGCGGAGATTGAACCAACAAGATCGGTGGTCACGGTGACGATAGTGGTCACGATGGGTCACGGTGGTCATAATTTCATGGAGTCACGGTGGTTGTAATCGGGGTTATGGGTGACGATGGCAGTCATAGCAAGGGTGGTGGCTGGTGGTCGTGGTTGTTGGTTGTGGAAGAACAGAAGAAGGGTTGTGGGTTGTGGTGCCTGGAAGATATCATGGAGTAGTTAGGAGAAATATTAAGTAGGTTTATTAGTTTAATTGTTTTAGATTAGAGTATGTAATCAAAAACTAATTTTATAAAGTAAGGGCATTTAAGTGATTTTATAGACTAACACTTACTAAATAAAGAAAGAAAAAAGTGTAGCATCTTATTTGAAGCACCCCATAAAGGAAAGTGTAGCATTTTTAAAAAATTGAAGGAAGTACATGAATCGACTCGGGACATCATTTTGACCAACAATAGTTATTTTTGCTTAAAGTCGATAATAAATACATTATTATCGTCATCTGGAAGCTCTTTGTACGGATTTCGGGTCCAAAAATCTATACTAATATATTAAAAGGCGTTCCTAAACAAGGAACGATGCCACGCTCCGTATGATGTTTTACTCCATATAATCCACGTACAATAAAAAAAATAAGAAATTACATTGTCTAAGAACTGATACCGTGACTTCAAACTCATATAATAAAGTCTTAACCACTAAACCAAGTGACATTTGATACTATCATTTTAAAGTAAAATATTATTAAATAAAAATTTCCTTCCACGGACCTAAAAACTAGTTTAGAATTAAAACCTACTCTTAATGAAACCGGTTCTTAACACTTGGATTCGAACTCGAAATTAATGAAAGTATGAAATCAATAACTAGAGCTGATCAACTTCAGCCCGACCCAGTTTTTTATTTTTTTTGGGCGGGCTTTGGACAAGCCAAAAAAGACGTTTTAGTCTAATTTTTTGGCCCGAAAAGACCTGCTCGGCCCCGCCCGAAATAACAGGCTTTGGGCACATTTTTTTGGCCCGGATTTGGACCCGCCCGGTCAATGGGCAAATTTTTTTTAGCCCGGCCCGACCAATGATCACCTCTATCAATAACCAAACCACCATGCTAAAATTGCTAACTAACTTTTTGTTTAATCCCAGCAGTGGGCCAATGGCTAGGTGGCAACCAGGTTTTTCGCCTCACTACACTGCATTCATATACATAGACCTATAGTACATTAGTACGTGGGTGCTTCTAATATTCTATAGCCGGTCCGTTTAAACAAGTTTTCAAATTGACGTGCTGCCATTTCCACTCCAGTAGCCGAATATCAGGGGAAAAGTGCAACCTATTTCAATAATTTATATACTGGTCTAAAGATTAGGCTTAATCAAATCATTATGGATTCATATAAATTTTTTAAGATACACTACAACTTGATTGACCATCACAACTAAGAGTGTCATGTAAAGAAGGTTATATTACAAAGTTCTCTTGGATGGAATGTTTGTCTGCTCGATGTTCCTTCCTTCTTCACAAGTGCTTGCCTTCCACTAACTAATGCTTACGTTACTCTAATCATTTGTAAACTACTTGATTTTATCAAAAGTGGGATTGGATTACAGTTTTTATTTTTACAAGTTTAACTATTACTATTTTTAATGTTAATTTAGAAAAAATTATAACAAGTATATAATTTTAAAAGTATATTTCGAAAAGAGTCTATCAAGATCTCATATGACTATATTTGTCTTTGAGTCTAAATCACAAAAGACAGTCGGTGAATAATTTATATGAATAGTGCAATAGTCCAAATGATGCAATAATAATTAAAAATTATTGAAGTATTTCAATGTTGGACTTCTCACGTATTAAGGATCTCTTTGGTTTGCGAACTAATTATATTTGTTAACCAAAATCACACTATTTATTCTTTTATAGAAACTAAACTAGTTATTAGGCCTGTGTTATGCCCTGGGTAAGGAAGCTTTTCATTTATTAATATTATACTTTAACATGATACTCCATCCGTTTTCTTTTGTTGTTCCTATTTGGAATCGGGGAGGAAACAAATGCAATTAAAAAAATGGGCAAGATTTCACTATTTTAAATAAAATTAAATCAACAAAAAAACAAAGATTCTAGCCCTTTGAGTTATTCTATGTTAAGCAACTAGTGATACAAAAAGTTTGAGGGGTAAAAGAGTAAAGTAACTACAAAATAGTCTGAACACATTTATTGCTCTTTGAGTTACTCTATGTTAGACAACCAATTAGACAAAAGTTTGAGGGATAAAAAGGTAAAGAATAATTACTTAATAGTGTGAACACATTTATTACACCTCAAAAATAATGGGAAACTTTATTCATAAATTATACTATATATAGAAAGATTCAAAATAGGAACATCATATTGAAATTTCCTAATGGGGATTACAGGAACAACAAAAGAAAACGGAGGGAGTAATATTAAATATCACTTAGTCTAGTGGTTAAGACTTTAGTATATAAACTTGAAGTTACGGGATCAAACCCTATACTATGCAATTTCTAATTTTTTTTATTGTATGTGGATCACATGGAGTAAAATACCCTTAAGGAAGAGCGCCACGTGGCATTGTTCCTTGTTTAGGAACGCCTTTTAATATATTAGTAGAAATATATGATTTATGCCTTTAATTTCTAGAACTGCATTTTTTTATGCTAGCTTTGCAAATTGTGACATGGTTTGCAATAGGTGGTGCTATAAGCGTGCCTAAAAGTAACTCTTTTATTTAGATGTATACTATTTATTGAGTTCGTGCTATGCATGGATACATTTAACTGCATATTTTACAAAAAAGAATGCTACTAATTTAAATTTACATTTATCATATGCTTCCTCTCTATATTTTTTTCTACTACATCATATAAGATTTTGCGCTTGCTATAACTTTAATTATTATTATCTTTCATTAACTATTAGCAAAAGTATATATATATATCTTAATTAAGATTTGCTTTAAAACATAGTACATTAAAAATGTGAAATTTAAAATGATGTAATAGAAAAAAAATGGAAGTGATTTTAGTGCAAGAAACTAAATAAGACCGCCCAAAATTGGTAGCAAAAGGACAGTTGCTAGCAAAAGGAAGTTTTAAAATTCGTGCAGTATTGTAGTTTTTCTCAAAGTTTCTAAAGGTCAGTTGAAATGTGACTGTTGTTTTAGTGTAGTGTTCCTGTTTCGAGTAAAAACTTGTGAGACGGGGGAGTTAGTCATGATGAGGGGCCGATGACCGTTGAGAATAGCCGAATGCTCGAATGGTACCGCTGAGACCTGCAAGAATGAAGGTTAGACTACCCCGGGGGTGTTTCCGGGATCGCCCCTCCGACGCTCAAGTCAGTTAGGATGTTTAACTGTAAGTATTGAGCAGTTGGTCTAGAATTTCTTACCTGTTCATTGATGAGATATTGGGTATTTATAGTGTTGTGGATTCCCATAAAGGGAACATTGATAGGATGTGCCTTAGGGAGATTGTTGGCTGTGTTGCCTTTTCAGGCAATAAGCCTTTTTGCCCCTTGCCTGGGATCCCTAGGCACCCTAGGATTAGGGTAACAATCCTGTGGGACCCATTATGCTCCCTGTCCGGGGTTTGGTGGTCCTTCCCATAAGGACCAAACCTAGAGAATATTGGGCCCAAACATTAGCCCCACGCGAGATGTGTGAGAGAGGGCTTCCCGGAAATCGCATGTATCACGGAAAGTTGAATCGATACTTGGCTGGGGTTGGATCCGTGCATCCTGAGGGGTATCTTAAAGTGCGTTAGAGATGTTCCGGAGATCAACGAATTCTATATGCCTCGAGGGATGTATTTGTCCTTGACCTTGCTCGAAGTGTCTCAGGGGGCCAATGAGCCCCCATGCATCTTGAGGGGCGTCTTTGACCTCGCTCGAGATGTCTCAGGGGCTAGTGAGCCCTATGTATCTCGAGGGGCGTCTTTGGCCTCGCTCGAGATGTCTCAGGGGCTAGTGAGCCCCATGTATCTCGAGGGGCGTCTTTGGCCTCGCTCGAGATGTCTCGGGGACAATGAGCCCCATGTATCTCGAGGGGCGTCTTTGGCCTCGCTCGAGATGTCTCAGAGGCTAATGAGCCCCATGTATCTCGAGGGGCGTCTTTGGCCTCGCTCGAGATGTCTCAAGGGCTAATGAGCCCCATGTATCTCGAGGGCGTCTTTGGCCTCGCTCGAGATGTCTCAGGGACTAATGAGCCCCATGTATCTCGAGGGGCGTCTTGATGCCGTAGCGCTTGACGGGCACCGACTTCAGTAGTCGGGGTGACTCGGAGTATCCCTCGCTCGATCTGGGCGAGGTGCCTAATTGTAGGTCTTTTAGGCTTAGCTGGACCTAGTCAACCCGGTGAGCTGGGGTGGACTGATCGGGCAACTAAGGCTAGTAGTTCCGGTTAGGGTGATTGTTGGGCCTGGTTTAGGGCCCAATGTTAACCTCGTTGGTTCTGGGAGTTTCCCAAGCCCACGAGATACCAACCGTTTCATACGGTGTTTGTTTATAAATAGGGGAGGGGTCCGTGTCATTTGTCTCATTCACTTTCTTTGGATTGTTGCTGCGTAAAAGATTCTCTCGAGGCTGCTTGTAATATCCTGAAAATCTGAACATACTTAATAAGCTAACTAATTATTGTTTTACTAATTAGGTTATCAATGAAATTCTAATTGAATAAACTATTATAAGCTTTTAAAATAAATAAAAGAGAAAAATATAATTTTTGTTAAGTAGTTATGAATTATAATTAGATTAACAATCACTATGAAGAATATACACTTCTCTTTTAAGACAAAGTATGAATTATCCAAAGTAGAATTATTTTTAGTTTAAAGTAATAATAATAATAATAATAGGAAAAGAAAAAGAAAAGAAGGAATGTAGTTGCAAAGATGAACATGAATTTGACTTTTTGTTTCCCTCCACTCTTCTTCCTCCTTCTTCCTTTTTCAACTTTCCTTCCTTCTCCTTATCGTACATGGCAATTCACTAAATTTTCTCACTTTTTAAAACCTCTAACTGCTGTCACCATAACTAAGAGAACAATTCAAACACAAATTCTCTTCAAGCTCCATAGTTATCTTCAAGATATGGTTTTCAAGTTGTGTAGGAACTCCTCAATGGCTATAAATAGCCATGGTTACTCACCCAAATATCACACCTGCACCACCTTCCGTCCACCAGCACGCTGCCGGTGCACTAACAGCAAGCCTTGCCCGACCTCCCTATCTCGCTCGCAACTTCTCTCTCTTCTCCCTCGCGTGTCTCTCTCTCCTCGCCCTGCTCTCACTGCACCTACCTCTTGCGGCGTTGTTGCCCCAAAGCCGGAATCCTACCGGAGTTTGCTTTCACCGTCACTTGCATCCTTTCTGGTTTGGCTTGCCTCGTGCCGTCACACGTCCAACCCTGTTCTTCATAGCTTCAAATAATTTGAAGCAATAAGGTGTGCGTTGAATACTTTCTTTGCCCTTGTTAATATGGGCTAAGTTAGATATTTGGGCTCAACTATTAGTTTAAATATGATTTAGTATTAAATAAATTGAGCTTACATGTTATTGAGTTAAACTAATTAACTTACAACTTGCTTGTATAATGTATAATTTTGCAGAATATGAACTTATATGCCTTTAACTATTTTATTAATAGGGAAACTTAATTTAATAGACCAAGTTGTAACAACTCAATTAATTAAAGATTCAATATGATGACCTTAGCTAATTGTTATAACAATATGTGTTAATAAAACTTACACTTGGATGCTTAATAATATTGATTATGCTCTTCTAAATATTTATATCCACTTATAATGTTTAATTAAATTGTTTTGTCAATACGATATGACTAAATAATAATACAATTATTAGTTGACTAAATTTTAATAAGTTTGCGTAATGATGATAAGAAATACAATTTAAACGACTATTAATGGGCCTACTTATAACTCAGAATAACACGTATGACCTTATGATCAGGATAATGACGTTATATGACTATAACTTACTAGTAGTAAGCTCTAATTAATAATAAGACGTAAAGGTTAAATAACTAAATATTTATTTATATCATAATTCTTGGTTAGATTAAAAGGATAAAGGACATTACAAGCCTTCCCCGCTACGAAAGTCATTACGCAGAATTTCAGGTAACATCTACTGCTAACACCCGCATTCCCCTTCTAAGTATGTTTTATAATAATGCTTACGTTAATAGTATTATTTTGTATATGGATTGTGGGATATGGAATGTTTTGTGACAAATGTGATGATATGAAATAATGTTATGAAATAATGACGTTATGGAAGCAAGACGATGTTTTGTTATGAATGCAAAGAAAATAATATGATATATCATGGTGATTATGAATACTCTTAAAAGTTATGGAACATGATAGATTCAAGTGAAAGACGGTTCATAGCAGTATTATGTTATCCTGGGTCGTGCACGTACCTTCTGGCCGGTTTCCCTACCTTCCGTTTATCAGGGCTAATGTCATCGGGTGGCACCGCATTACTATACTTTGGGCACTAACACCACCTTCCGTTTGTGAGGGCTTTCGTCCTCAGGTGGCTGCCTTCCGTTTACGATGATATTATGTTCTGGGGAGACGTCCCTTCCGTTGTACTCGCCAAGTTACCAAATAAATGATCTATGCTTATGAACATGATAACAGATCTATGATAATGATTATGATCAAGTGTTATGTTTATGAAATAGTTTTACTTTTTCTCTACTCCCTATTTGCTAATAAAACGATTTGAAATGAGTTTAGGTTTTTTGTTTTAGGTACTGATGATGCTAATGGGATGGTGTAGCAGTGAGGAGTAGTTATGTAGGTTAATAGTTGAAGCTTTCTTAAACACTTATGGTCATAATAAATGTCCGACTATGTACAGTGACTAAGTTTTAACTTAAGTTTTTGTTAATGGATAATTACATTTTCTGGCTATAACATGTTTAGACTTCTATGAATTTATGTTTGCCTTGTGCTTTCCAATTGGAAAGTACGACAGTAACGCACCGACTATATCGGTTCCGCTGCTAATAACCAATTAACTAACCTAATGACGTTGATTAGTAGTCGGGGCGTTACACTGCTCAAGTCGACCGACGTCATTTGTCAAGGTGCAGGATCTCGAAGGTTCTTTGGATAAGGTACGGCCCACTTCCTTCCCTCTCTTTTTATTAATAAATGGACCTTTCCGGACAGGATCCCCTTTTGATAAGTAATGGGGGTTCTTTGTCTGGCTCGGATACCCCCCGACACCACTCGAGCCCTTGTTCGACGGAGTGTTAAAAAATGGGGTGCCCGTGGTGTCCGTAGCATTCGACTGCCCCGATCCCACAAGGGTGCTCGACGCCTTACCGCGCTCGACCGATGGGGGCTTCAATAATGTCTGATGGGGGAGAGGAGATAAATAATCCCCCATACGAGGTGACCGTTGCTCGCCCTAGGGCAATTAGGAGTTACTTAGACCATCTTCTCGATGGCCAGGTTGTTCGAGTGATGGAGGGCAGCGGTGAAGATCTTTCACACGATCCGAGCACGAGTGGTGGAGAGGGGGAGACCCGGATTCAGGGCAAGGGCATTGCACATTTCTTCGTTCGGGGACCTTTCATGCAGTTTCTATTGGACAACCTGCGCTTTCTCGAGACGTCATAATGGATTCGACATCCATACACACTGTACAACCCTGAGCCCGACGAAACCGTATGCACACCTCCGACGGGCTGCGTGGCTCTGTATAAGGCTTATCTCGAGTTGGGGTTAAGGTTCCCCGTCCATCCCTTCATTGTCGAGGTGTTACGCTCTTATAACATGGCTCTCTGTCAGTTGATGCCAAACAACATAGGCTCGATGGTTGGGTTCCTGGCCATACGCGATATGATGGCGGTCGAGCCATCCCTGGTCCTCTGGCGGAACTTGATGAAATTGCTCGTGATGTCTGCGACATCGAATGGTGAAGGTTGATATACCTTCCAGGCTCGCTTTCCTTACAAGATCGTGGGGACCATGCCTTCGAACCTTTAGAATTTCCGTACGGAGTTCATGTACGTATATCGAGCTGAGCAGTGGGACTTTCCAGTTGTTCCCTGTCTCGAGGGCCCGAACATGACTTTAAATAGGTCGGTGCCCAGAATGTCGGAACATGAGGCCGTAGTGGCCATCTACTGCCAGACCATCACTTCGATAGTCAATGGCGATCGAAAGCAGGTCCCCACCCATTAGATTCCTAGCGCAGAGGATTTGAGTGACGAGCACTTCCTTTCTTCGATGGGATTGAGCCCGGCTTATCCCAAGGGTAAGGCCTCCGCTGCTAGGTGTCTACTTCTCCTGATTGATATGTATCATGGGCTAACCTTTATTTGTTTTTGTGCAGTTATTGCCCGTCGGGAACTTAGTGAAGCCATGCAAAAACGGCTGACGGCTAACCAAAGGGTGCAGGAGCAGGTACGTTCGAAGGTTTCGAGGGGGGAAACTCGAGTTCCTCGCCCTCCCAAGGTAACTTATGCCTCTCGATCTGATCATCACGCTCTCTGTTTTGTGTTCTAACTTCTGTTTTTCTGATAGGATCCGGTGAAGAGGCCTCGTATTCGTCCTCCTTCGGCGGCGGCTATCGTGGCGCCTAAGGTACAGGGGGAGAGGGGGAGGACATCGACCCTCGAACCTCCCTCTAGACCCACGGCGGCTTCCTCGAGGGCCGTGGAGGTACAAGGAGAGCCCCCTCGCCACGAGGAGGGCCCTGGCCGGAAGAGGGCAAGGACGGAAGACTCGGACCAGACCTCGAAACCCTTCACCGAGCTTTATGGGGTCGAAAAGGCCAGGCGCTTTGACTTAGCTCTAAAGCGCTTCCTGACCAAGGCGGATGTCGAGGCCTGCCGAGCTCTAAGCGTGGAAGACGAGGTCGAAGGGCTTCATGCCTCATGGATTGATGTAAGTTTTCTTTTTGCTAAGCTTCCACTCTGTTGTTGCTTTTTTACATTTATTGTTTTGCCTCTTTTCAGTGTTCAGTTCGAATGGCCGTCATGAGCCATCGACATGCTATCAGCTTTCGTCGACTCCGGGAGGATCTCGCTCAGCAGATGGAGCTTGCTTTGAACTACAAGCTCGAGCTTGAGGCCGCCCAAAAGGACCTCGAAGAGAAGGAGAACAACTTCACTGTTCGGGAGGAGGGATGGAGGAAGAAGATCCAAGATGCCCAGAGCCAGTGGGATTCGATCAAGAGGCAGTTCGACTCATCGAAAGGCGAGTCCTCGACTTCCAGGGAAAAGATCATCCTTGAGTGGCAGAGTTCTCAAGATGGTAGGGACTTTGCCGCAGACATGGGGCTCGAGGGGGCCGAGGTAGCGACAAGAGTCACTCTTGCTAAGCTGCGGGAGGCCTTGGCCAAGGTCTCTCCCTCGACCAACTGGGCCCTGGTCGAGAAGGAGTATGAAGCCATCGTGGCCGCTGTATTGGAGGTTGACTCTCCCCCGACTTTTGAGGCTCCTGTGGAGGGCGTTGATGGCTCTGGTTCTGAGGTCGAAGTTCGTGTTGAGAACGAAGATGCCTCGGGCAGAGAGGATGAGGGTGGTGAGGATGAGCTCGATGACTCCTCCAGTTCGACCTCTCTCGTCTCCTCGAGTAGTTTGTCAAGCAGTTCTGATGATGCTAAGTAGATCTTGTATTCATGCTTTTGCCATTTGTATTTAGCTTCGATGTTCTTTTGGATGTATCATTTGATTGGAATGAAAGAACCTTTTACCCTTCGTTTTGTGTTGTTCCTCGACTTCTAATTTTGGTTGATGTGCTTATTTTGAAATTAATTGTTCTCGATATGCTCTTATCTCAAGTGGTGCCTACTAGGGAGCTGATAATCGAGAACTGGAAGCTCTCCGAGGCCGGGAGGATCTTCCTCGAGGATGCCTCCCTTCAAGCTTCCGAGGTTGGCCGTTCTGAGGCTCTCAAGGACGATTGAGCTGTCCTTGAGAAGCTGTCTCCTGGCCTTTCTTGGCAGGAGGTGGAGGAGGGAGTCATCGCCTTCTCCCAAGTGGAGGTTGAAGCTCCTCGAGGAGAGGGTGACGCGGAGGTCGCTCAGGTCGAAGACCAGGCTCCTGTTGCTGCCAATCTCAAGGGCTGACGTCCTCGCACCCATGATTCCGCCTCCCTAGTCTTCCTCTTTCTTCCCTCTGGCTCTTACAAGGGTTAATGTTAGACTTTTATAGTTTAGTTCTAATTTCTAGATGTTCCTTATGTTTGTAACCTTGCCATCTCGATGGCCTGTACTTCCCTTGATTAATAAAATTTGTTATTTCTCCCCTCGATGTATTTCTATTTAACAAGTTTATGCCTTCGAAATTTTCTTGTCTATGCTTGGTATGACTCGATAGGTGTATTAAAACTCGATAGGTGTATACTTAAAGTGCATATTTCGATATATTCTATGTGCAAAATTTGCTGAGACAGCTTTACAAAAGATGGCTTATCATTCTGCCAAGGATGGGTGTACATAATAGATGCCCCTAATTTCGAGGGTTGAAACTTTAAAATGTATTGCTTCGAAGGCCGGACCTGGGCTTATACATAAAACTTTCTGAGATTGTTCGCATTCCAAGGTCGGGGCAGGGGGGCAGCCTTCCTAGTCTTCGAGGCGGTACGTGCCTGGACGAACGACCTTAGTGATCTTGTAAGGTCCCTCCCAGTTAGGCTGCAGTTTGCCAAGGCGATGTTCCCTGCCTGTGGCTTCGAACTTCCGTAGGACCCAGTCATTGACCTGAAGAGGTCAATGTTTAATTCGTCGATTGAAGAGCCTGGTGATTTTTTGTTTGTAGGAGATGGACTTGAGGAGCGCGTTGCCTCGAATTTCAGGGAGTAGGTCGAGGTTTACGTGCTTCTCTGCTTCGTTGTTGTCGTGCTCATAGAAGGTTATCCGTGGTGAGGGGATACCGACTTCGTCGGGCAGCACAGCTTCGCTCCCATACACCAAGTTGAGTGGTGTTTGTCATGTGGCCTCTCGAACTGTTGTCCTCGTGGACCATAATATCCCAGGCAGGTCATCGATCCATGAGCCTTTGGCGCCCTCTAGCATAGTCTTCAATCCCTTCAGAACTACTTTGTTGGCGTCCTCAGCCTGTCCATTGGTCCGGGGTCGACTGACAACGGAGAATCTGGTTTCGATGCCAAATCGAGAGCAGTAATCTTTTGTTGGCCTACTGTTGAATTGGTGCCCATTGTCTGATATGAGGAATCGAGGGACGCCGAAGCGAGTTATCAGATTACGCTAGATGAACTGTTGAACTTGCTTGTCGGTGATGGATGCTAGTGGTTGGGCCTCGACCCACTTCGTGAAGTAGTCGACAGCGACCAACAGGAATCTTCGCCGGCCTGATGCAGGGGGAAAAGGTCCCAACAGGTCCATGCCCCACATGTCGAAAGGCAGTGGGGCCTGGATGGTAGTTAAGGGACTGGCTGCTTGATGGGGTAAGTTGGCATGCATCTGGCATTCCTTGCACTTCTGAACTAAGTTCAAGGCATCTTCTTTCAACGTTGGCCAGTAATACCCAGCTCGAAGGGCTTTAGCGCCGATGGTCCTGGCACCCTGATGGCTCCCACAGGCTCCCAGGTGTATTTCTCGAAGTACATAGTCGCCCTCCTGCGGGGTTAGGCACCGAAGGAGCGGGTGGTTGAAGGACTTCTTATACAAATGTCCTTCATGGAACACAAACCATCGAGCTTGCCTCCTTTCTTTTTCAGCCTCTAGCTCGTCCTCAGGTTGTACCCCATCCCTTGCGAAGGACAACAACTTGTCCATCCATGTGGGGTTCCTGTCGAGGGTAGCTACCCCTCTGTTGATGTTGGGGCATTGAGTACCTCCCACATTATGGGGCGGGGTGATAAATCGTCAGCGGAGCTGGCCAATCTCGACAGTGCATCTGCCTGTTGATTTTCCGACCTTGGGATGTGGGTGATGGCAAAGGTGGCCAGATTGCTTACTTCTTCCTTGATTTTCATGAGATACATTTTCATGCTTTCTTCTTTGGCTTCGAATTCCCCAGTAACTTGTCCCACGATGAGCTAGGAGTCTGAGTGGGCCTTGATGTTTCGAGCACCCGCCGTCTTACAGAGTTGTAGCCCGAGTAAGAGGGATTCGTACTCGGCTTCATTGTTCGAGGCAGTGAAGGCGAATTTCACGGCGTATTCCGTTCTCTTCCTTTGAGGATCGAGGATTAACAGTCCGGCCCCGCAACCTGTTTTCGATGACGACCCATCGACGAATAGCTCCCAAGGGCCTTCCACAATAGGCTCGGGCCTCGAAGTACATTCGGCGATGAAGTCAGCTAGTGCCTGAGCCTTGATAGCTCGACGGGGTTTGAATTCTATGTCGAAATTCGACAGCTGATTAGACCAATCCGTTGCCCGGCTAGATTGGTTCTTGCCTTCAATTACCTTGCGGAGGGGCTGACTAGTTAACACCTTGACAGGATGAGCTTGAAAGTACGGCTTGAGTTTGCGGGTGGCGACTACTAATGCGAATATCATTTTTTCGATCGGGGGGTATTTTGCTTCTGCGCCTCGAAAAGCGTGACTAATAAAATAGACGGGGTCTTGGCCCTTTTCTCTTTCAGCGACGAGGACGGCGCTAAGTGCATTATCTGACACAGCTAAGTACACGAACAGTGTCTATCCTGGTAAGGGAGAGACAAGTTTGGGAAGGCTGGCTAGGTGCGCCTTTAGCTGTTGGAATGCTTCTTCTGCTGGCTGGTCCCAGTCGAAGGTTGGTTGCTTTAATCGTCCTAGTGCCGCCATACAGCCGGTTAGGCGTTGAACTTCTTTGACGGTTCGAGGGTTTTTCATTTCAATTATGGCCTGAACCTTGTCTGGGTTAGCCTCGATGCCTCTCTCATCGACTGGAAACCCGATGCACTTTCCCCCTTTTACGCCGAAGACACACTTCTTCGGATTCAGCTTCATGTTGTGGGCGCGTAGGATGGACAGGGTTTCTCTCAGGTCAGACACATGTTCTCCTTCTTGCTGGCTCTTGACGATCATGTCGTCGACATAAACCTCGACGTTCCTTCCTATCTAATTTTCAAACATCTTGTTGACGAAGCGTTGATAGGTAGCACCAGCGTTTCTGAGGCCGAATGGCATTACTCTGTAACAATAAACCCCTGAATTTGTGGTGAATGCTGTGTGAACTTGATCTTCTTCTGCCATGGGGATTTGGTGATATCCGGCGTTGAAGTCCATAAAGCTGAAAAGGGCATGTCCGGCGGTCGAATCGACAAGTCTATCGATTTTTGGAACGGGGAAGTCGTCCTTTGGACAGGCCTTGTTCAGGTCCGTGAAGTCGACACACATTCTCCAAGAACTAGTTGATTTATGGACCAGCACCACGTTAGCCAGCCACTCGGTGTACTGGCATTCTTTGATGAAACCTGCTGCTAGCAGCTTTTTCACTTCCTCGGCTGCTGTAATAGCCTCACTTTTTAAGACGATATTATTGAGACAAACGAGATACGTTAACATACCAATCAGTACTTAATCAATTGCATCTTTGAGGAATAAGAAAATTGTGAATAGCCCTATATGAAGTCTGTCTGTGAATCTAAATAGTATATGTTATTATGTGATTATGAATGCAAATTATGAGTTAAGATAAGTTATTAACGAATTACGTTAATACGGTTGAGCAATATTATGAAATCTGAGACTTTGAGTGTATTGTGTTTAAGATAATCTGTGTTTATGATTTAAGGGCTGAAAGAGCCAAAATATGTTTATTAAGTTATAAGACATATTTAAGGATTTAGTTTAAGTATAATGAAGGATTAGAGCTTAATTACAGAGGGTTAAGGATTAAGTAAAACCAGAAAATTCTGGAATGTTCTTAAGCTGTGAAAAGACGATTTTGCCCTCATTACTAAATCGAAAATTACGATTTTGCCCTTACCCATTCTCTATATATATGAGAGGAAGTCCCTCATTTAGTTTCATCAAAATCACTCCACAAAAATCACACAAGACAAACATCTTTCTCCTTCCCCTTTCTCACGCCTCAGGCAGCGGTGCAGAGCAAGCTCCGCCTTTGGCGCCTTGGTTCTCTTGGTTCCTTGCTCTGAAAAATGCATGCAAATACTTCCCTAGATTCATCAAGGTGTCCTCCATACTGGGCAAGCATTAGTTTTGAAGTTCCATTCCTTTAACCCTAAGAAAAACCAAGGAAGGTGAGTTATGGCTGAATTTCAGCATGCATGAGGTATATTAGTTTGAAACTTGATTTCTTTGGGTTAATTACTAACTTTAAGGTGATGAATGTTTTGCTTAAGCTCCTAAAAGGTTGCTGGAGATGTGGTAAAAGTTACCAAGTAAGATTTGATTTCCTAGACACCAAGTTAAGGTACACAAGCTCCACCACCTAAACTCGTTTTTAGCTTTGCTCATGAAAATTGTTTGTGGAATTGTGAATACTTGGATTATGTTTGAATGTGTATAAGAATTGATTTTCATGAGTTTTATTATGGAAGATATTGTGTTAAAAATGTTTTGCATGTCAAGTTCCCTAGGATTCTCTCGAATAACCGAATAAGAAAGTGATTATCCATTCACTTGAGCTATGCTGCCGTGACCTTCTCTTCCAAATATCTTTATTTCCACTCTTTTTTTATCCTTGATGTCTATTGGAAATGGTAGATCTTGAAAAGTTATTGAATTTAGACCCAAAAATCACTCCATTCGGAGTTGTACATCAAAAGTTATGTTGTCCGGAAGTTTGTCAATCCTTGCTCTATCTCAATTGCGTTTTGGTTAAGGATCGTGTTGTGGTTAAACGTCCATGATATTCCCTTGTAACATTTATGTCTTGATTATCAAATGAACCTTTGCTTCATTTACCTAATTAAACACGCAACCTCAATTCGTGAAGGAAATCAACACCTAAAAACTTGACTGTTCGCTTAATTACTTTCTGAACTTGTAAACCCTTGTGCCTTTGATCCTTTCAATATTTTTCCATAATGAATACCTACTGTCCTTTATATATAAAAAGTGTGGAACCTAAACTTTGGCTAAACCCAAGAAGTACAAGTGATCTTTGCATAAAAACCATTGTTCTTGAACACCAAACCGAAAACCATGGGAATTGATATATGTGGTGTTTGTAAGAGATAATATTCCATATAGTAATAACTCTTCTATAACCTTTTATATACTGCCATGTCTTGGTAATACCACCTTTAGCTATCTCAACCAATCACATCATTCTTTTGAAACTTGATTGTTAAGTCACCTTTCCGAATACAGTGGAACTTGACATAGCAAGCGTGTTTTCCAGAACTTGTTTTCTTAAGTTAAGTTCGCTTCAAGAGTTATTGTAATTGATTATGAATGAGATTTAAGTAAAGTATTTGAGTATGAGAATTTCAGTATAAGTATTGAGCATAAGTATTTCGGTATAAGTATAAATTTTGTTTTATAAGGGGAAGTAGCTGCGTAAGCAGTGATGAACAATACTCACAAGAGCGGGTTTGCTCATTATGAGTTTGGAGCGGGTTTTGCTCCATTGTGAAGGGTCATGACCTAGGAAGTCTTGCAAGCGGGAAAATAAGAAAGGTAGGGAGACGTCCCTCAAAAGTTTGGAGAGCCGGGTTTGCCTCCATTCGTGTTCCTTCCCCGGAGTTATGTTAATCTTTGTAATAAGTTTACAAGTATTGCTGTTCTAAGAATTTTGAGAATGATATGTGATATTTTGAGATAATTCTTGAAGAATTTCTCATGTGTATGCAATGTAATTTTTATGGAAGTTAAAAGAAAGAATCAACGTATCTATGAGCAAGTATAAACGTAGTTCCGAACAAGAACGAAAACCATTTCAGTGCATTAACGTATTTCTGAGTAAAAAGGAAAATGAAGCTATGATTGTTATAAGTTTATGTTTGAGTATAAGAAACGACCGAATAGTTTCAGCCACCTTAATATTTTGCAATTGGGGGGACTTGTGTACCGGCGTAAGGCGACTGTTTTGTTCTTTGAACCCGTCCCGGTGGGGGCGCATTCATCCGTTTTGCGAGTCTAGAGAAATGTTCGAGTTAGCTTTTGTGTGCAAATGTGAAGTTGTGGTCAATGTGTTAAATCCGCTGCTATGAGATGAATCGAATTATATAATGATTTTGCAAGTTAAGCATATATTTCAGATTTGTAAACTAAGTAATCTAAACCTATTGTAATAAGTATTTTATTATAACTTATTTTCGTATTATGCTTGGATACTGTGAGACTTCCTACTTCTCCTAAAGAGGGAAGGTGTGGAAGTCCTCCCTAACGATCTCTCCGAATGGCGACTTAACTTTGTAATTAGCGATATTGGGTCTTAATTAAGCTACCGTCCCGGAGCGGGTCATTATACTGTTCTTTTACTTCTTTCGGCACCCTGATGCCTCAGCTTTTGTTTTACTGGTCGATGTCCCTCTTTGATGTTAAGGCGGTGCACCATGATCTCAGGATCGATGCCCGGCATTTCATCGACCGTATAGGCGAACACATCTTGGAACTCACGGATGACATCGATGATCTGAGCTCTGGTGCCGTCAGGTATCTGTTTTCCGATCCTTATCGTTCTCCCTCTTGTTTCGTCGATATATACTTCTTCATCCCTATCTACAGGTCGAGGCCTCTCGTACCGTTTTGGGTTCTCGGCAACATACACTCCCATTGTGGGGAGAGGCCCTTCAGGCTCGGGATGCTTTCTTTTCTTGGTTGCATTGTC
This sequence comes from Beta lomatogona, assembly GCA_947646795.1. Classification (NCBI taxonomy): domain Eukaryota; kingdom Viridiplantae; phylum Streptophyta; class Magnoliopsida; order Caryophyllales; family Amaranthaceae; genus Beta; species Beta lomatogona. Next base: position 148,215 of record CANSNZ010000839.1, on the reverse strand, counting down.
ATGCTGGTGCTTCAGGCTGTTGACATAACATTCCTGGGCAGACTTCTGGTCTCCGAACAGTTGGGCAACCTTACCGTCGTCGGCCTCAAACTGCAGCAGTAGCTGGTAGGTTGGGATGACAGCTTTTACTTTGTTGAGGGTGGGACGCCCAATGATGACGTTGTAGGGGAGGTCAACGTCGACGACGAGGAAGTCGATGAGGACGCTCCTCCCCCGACCTTTCTCTCCCATTCTCGTAGGAAGCTTGACAGATCCTAGAGGGTGGACGGATTGCCCCCCAAATCCTACCAACGGCTGGCTGATGGGTAGGATGTCACTCTTCTGATATTTCAGCTTTGCCAGGCAATCCATGGTTATGATATCCGCGGAACTTCCGCTGTCTATAAGCACTTGACCCACCCTCAGATTGTCAATTTTCATTTCGACAACCAGGGGGTCGTCGTGTGGGGTTTGAATAGGTCGATGGCTGTCTTTGAAGGTCATGGTGGGACAAGCTGCTGCCCTGGTCATGTCCGTCGTCCCGTGTTTCAGGATGTAGAGGTGCTTCTTTCGAGAGCGGCTGGTCAAGCCACCTGAAGCGTACCCTCCGGCTATGACACTGACGAATCCTGCTGTTTCCTCACTCCTCGACTCCTTCTCTTTTTGAGGCTCCTTTTTCTTTTCTGTGGGGTTCTTCAAATATTGATTCAGCTTTCCTTCATCTGCCAACTTGTCTAGTGCTCTTTTGAGTTCTCTACAATCGCGAGTGGTGTGCCCGCAGTCATGGTGGTACTCACACCAAAGCTTCTTGTCTCTTCTATTGATGGAAGTTCTGATGGGTGTAGGTTTCGGCAAGGTGTACTTTTCCTTGATATCGAGGTATATCTCTCTTCGGTTGAGGTTGTACCGAGGGTCGTAGCCGTTGTCATCCACCCGGGGCTTCTTCTCTCTTTCCCTCCGAGAAGCCTCTCGGAGGGGGTCACCTCGAGTCCCATAGTCATTTTTCCTCTTGTTGGCGTTAGGTTCGTCATGCGTCTTACAGATGTCGGATGCTTGTATGAACTTCTGGGCGAGATTCATTGCCTCAGAGAAAGTGGAGGCCTCGCTTTTTGCGAGTTTCAGTTTGAATCGGCTTGATGGGTAAAGGCCTGACATCAGAGCTGTGAACGCCACGCTATCTTGTAGGTCGGAGACCTTCAGGGATTCTTCATTAAACCTCTTGATATAATCTGCTAGGTCCTCTTCTCTGCGTTGCCTTATCGACATTAAGTGAATGCTGGTCCTTCGGTGTCTTCTTCCTGCAATAAAATTTTGCTTGAAGGCGGTCTCGAGGGAGTTGAAGTTCGAGATACTGCCCGGGGGTAGTTCCGTGAACCAAGTGAGTGCGAGCCCCTTCAGCGTGGTGGGAAAGAACTTGCACCAAGCTGCCTCACTTCCTGTCTGCACACTCATTTGTGCTTTAAAGGCTGCGAGGTGATCGACGGGATCGGTTGTTCCTTCATAATGCTCGATAGGTGGCACCTTCACTTTTCGAGTGTTGGGAGTTCGCATGATTTCCTCGCTGAAGGGCTTGATGAAGCCAAGGTTCCCGAAGTAGGCGTTAGACTCCCTATTTGTTTCAGAACTGCTAGCCTCCTCCTCGTCATGCTCCTGGGGTCCTCTTTCGCGCTGTCGAGACCCTCCCCGCCTTTGGCTATGGTTCGGGGGGTGTCTCCCCCTCCTATCTCGAGTGAGCCCGGCGCTCGTCGAGTATTTCGCGGGCATCTCGATTACCGCACCTAAGAGATCGCTCGTTGATGATGTGCCGGGCATCCCTTTGGCTAGGAGGGTCTCGGGGAGGAGCTCGAGGGGATCAAGTCGACGCTTGTGGAACTAGGTCGTCGAGGGGATGGTTGCGTCCGTCCTGCCCCATAGCGAGTCGTGGGGCAGGAGGCCTATTGGATGTTCCCTCTCTTCCGTTCAGGAGGCTGTAAACGAGGGCCCTAAGACTCCGCTCGAGATTGTCGCTGAGGCGCTCTGCCAACTGCTGCAAGTCTTGCTGGGTGACATGATTTGGGCTGGGTTGCTCCAATCGAGGGAGCTCAACTCGAGGGAGGGTTCCTCTTTCTCGAGGTTGTCCTCGATTGGCTGCGCTGGCTGCCTCCCGAGGCGCTATTTCCTCAAGGATATGTTGATGTCTCTCTGAGAGCACGGGAACCCTACGAGGGTCACCCACTGTTTCATCTGATACCTCGGGAGGGGGGTTCCCCCCTCGAGGTGGTGAGCTTGGAGGTTGCTGGGCTCGACGGGGTCTTCGAGCATTGACCATGGCTTTTTGTTTGGCAATCCCCACAGACGGTGCCAACCTGTTTCGGGTAAAAACTTGTGAGACGGGGGAGTTAGTCAAGATGAGGGGCCGATGACCGTTGAGAATAGCCGAATGCTCGAATGGTACCGCTGAGACCTGCAAGAATGAAGGTTAGACTACCCCAGGGGTGTTTCCGGGATCGCCCCTCCGACGCTCAAGTCAGTTAGGATGTTTAACTGTAAGTATTGAGCAGTTAGTCTAGAATTTCTTACCTGTTCATTACTAGTGGAAAAAACGCTAAATGTCACAAGAAAACCGCTGCGGTCCTTAAGAATACCGCAGCAGTAAATCGTTGAAAAATTTGGGGGAAAAAGGGGGAACATAAACCGCTGTGGTCTACAGAAAACCGCAACGGTTAAAAGAAACTACTGTGGTTGTCAGTTAACTGTTGCGGTTTTCTGAACCGCAGCGGTTTATTTTGTTTTTTTTTCCTAAATCCCGCGTGAAATTGGTCGAGTTCAGTACATTTCGTGTGCGAACACTCCCTGCACTCCCTCCTTCCTTAGGTTCGAATTTTCGAAGTTTCCCTCCTTCCTTCTCAATAATTCACCGTCGACGCACCACCGCCGCCTCCACGCTTCATCAACAACAAACCCTAGAAGCTCCCTCCTTTCTTTTCATCAACAACAATAATTACCGGCGTCCTCCTCCGCGGCTGCACTGTGCGTCCTCCTCCGCGGCTGCACCGTGCCCTAGAAGCTCTACCGCCGCACCTCCACCGTGCCCTTAACACCTACATTCCTCCTCCTCTTCTTAGGTACCTAAAATTTCTCAACTTTTATTGAATCTCATATTTGAAGCTTCAAGTTTTATAATTAATTGTAGTTTTATGAATAATTGTCAGTGAAATTAGGTTGTATTATAGTTGAAGGTTGTAAATTTCATTGATTTGAGTTTATTTGATTTTATTTAAAGTAGTTAGTTTGATTTTTAGGTTACAAAACTAGGGCTTTGTTGTGGTTGTTGTTGTAGTTGTAGTTGTAGTTGTTGTAGTTGTTGTTGTAGTTGTTGTAGTTGTTGTTGTTGTAGTACTTACCAACTAGTTAGGTTTGAACTAACAAAGTATAACGTTGAATATGATTATTGGTTTAACTATTTAATTAGTTCAGTTTAGCTTAGTTTAGTTTAGTGTTGTTTGATTTGCTAATTTATACCAATCTTAACTTTATACTTTGTTGTTGATTATTGAAGCTAGCTAGTGACGGAGTGTTGAGCTCGATTTCTCTATTGACAACCTTGATATTGGTATGTTATCACTCATATTTAACTTTCTTTCATAGTAAATTGGTTTATATGTGCAAATGTGTATATATTTATCGTTGAATTGAGATTAGATGTAAAATGTTTTGTTGTTTTTCAAAACCTATGTTTGCATCATCATATCATATGCCTAGATACCCGTTCGAGACTTACTCATTACGAGTAAGTCTTGAATAGTCCCCGGTTTGGGACTGTTCGTAGATGTTTAATCTCACTTAGGTGGTGAATGTATGTCTTTAGTTCGATTCTAGAGGAAAATCTTGGCTCGTCGTTTCCCTACTTTTGTTCTCTGGGTACATATGTAGATATAAATAACTATATATCTACATCGTGTACTTGGAGAACTGTAGGGAAATGCTTGCCCGATTTTCCGTGGATTCGAACCGAAGGCAATACATTCACTAGTGAGATTAGACATCTAAGGATGGGTTAGGTTGGAGTGATAAGGACCCTTGGAAAGCATGCCTAATTTCATTAAATATATATCGTGTATAAACTCTAATAATGTAGTGAAGTTCGTCATTGACATGGGGTACTTGTTGCTTGTGTTTAATTAGAGCTAGGTTTGGTTGAAATGAATCGTGCATGGATGTATGGTCGTCGTGACACGTGTGAATTCGTGGATGGGGTCTTTGAATTTTGTGATGCTGCACTAAGTCATCGGGCCGCAAAGGGAACCGAGGGGTTTTATTGTCCTTGTGTTGATTGTGGTAATGTGAGCATCGCTAGTAGCATTGAGTCGCTTAGGGAGCATATCTTTCGTCGCGGGTTTAGACAAGACTACTATGTATGGGTTTGGCACGGTGAGGAGGGTATATATGATGGTCGAAATGCCATTGTTAATGATGTGCATGAAGAAGGTGAGTTTGATGTCATTGAGAATGACAACATCGAGGATGAATATGAGGATATTGAAGTAGAAGATGATGATGATGAAGGGGATCATATCGAGGAGATGATGGCGTGGGTAGATCATTCTGGCAAACGACCTCGTATTTTTGAGTGCATGGACGAGGCATCTCGGAAACCGTTGTATCCCGGTTGTACGAGGTACACCAAGCTGACGACTGTGATAACACTCTTTAATATCAAGACGAAAGCCGGTATAAGTGACTCTTGTTTCACTTCCTTGTTGCAAGCATTTGGTGATATGTTGCCGGACGACCATGAAAAACCCAAGTCGAATTACTATGCTAAGAAACTGATGTGTCCCTTCGGTTTAGAGTACCAGAGGATACATGCTTGTCCAAACGATTGTGTGCTATATCGAAATGAATATGAAAATATGGATGAGTATCCTCAATGTGGGAAGTCGCGTTACAGGCGTGTAGGGGTTGGTGATAAGAAAGGTCCTCCAGCAAAGGTGATGTGGTATCTTCCGATTATACCACGATTCAAGCGCATGTTTTCAATCAAAAAAGATGCTAAGAACTTCAGGTGGCACGCAGAACGAAGGAAAAAGGACGGTTTTCTCAAACATCCGGCTGATTCTCCTGAGTGGAAAGGTATCAACCATTGTCATAAGACCTTTGGTGCCGAGGGCAGAAATTTGAGGCTTGGCCTATGCACGGATGGAATGAACCCATTTGGCACTCTTAGTTCTCAACATAGTACGTGGCCGGTTCTTCTAGTTATATACAACTTGCCTCCTTGGTTGTGCATGAAACGCAAATACATCATGTTGTTGATTCTTATTTTAGGGCCGAAACAGCCTGGAAACGACATATATGTCTACCTCCAGCCACTTGTTGATGATTTGAGAAAAATGTGGGATGAACGAGTTTCTGTGTATGACGCACATGCTGATGAGGTATTCACATTGCGTGCCATGCTTTTATTCACTCTTAATGACTATCCTGCTTATGGAACTTATCAGGGTACAAGAACAAAGGGAAGAAAGCATGCCCGATTTGCCTGGACGACACATCATCTAAATACATTACTACTTTTCACAAAGATGTTTATATGCGCACCCGAAGGTTCCTTCGACGCAACCATCCTTATCGTAATAAGAAGAAGGCATTCGATGGAACAATTGAGGAAGGGGTTGTTCGTAGACCATTGACTGGTATTGAGGTTTATGATCAAGTCAAGGGTATTGAAACGATATTTGGCAAAGGAGCGAGTGTTGGTGATAAGGGACTTTGGAAAAAGGAGTCTATTATGTGGAAACTTCCATATTGGAGAGATCTAGAGGTTAGACATTGTCTCGACGTCATGCACATAGAGAAAAATGTATGTGACGCCGTTCTGGGGACACTTATGAATATTCCACATAAGACAAAGGATAGCAAAGGGGTGCGACTGAATCTGGAAAGTAGGGGCTTCGACCAGAACTATGGGCTCAAAAGAGGGACACTAAGAAAAGAAAGAAAAAAGAGAAAGTGTCTGGAAAAGGAAAAGGAAAGGGAAAAGAAAAGGAACAGGAAGAAGGGTCGCCTGCATGAATTGAAAGAAAAGGAAAGGAAATGGTGAAGGATGATGATAGGAACTATTTACCTCCGGCTTGCTACACTCTATCTAGAGCTGAGAAGCGTCTTTTTTGCGAGTGTTTGTACAACATTAAGGTTCCATCAGGGTACTCATCGAACATGAAAAGATTTGTTACCTTAGATGATGAGTTGAAATTATCGAGCATGAAGTCTCATGATTGTCATGTAATGATGTAAGTATTCTTACCTATTGCAATTCGAGGGATATTGCCGAAACACGTGAGACATACCATAACAGAGCTGTGTTCTTTTTTCAATACTATATGTAGCAAAACGTTACCACCATCGAAGCTTGATGCTCTGCAGGCTAGCATGATACAGACTTTGTGCAAGTTTGAGATGTACTTCCCACCTGCTTTCTTCGACATTATGGTCCATTTGGTTGTACATCTAGTTCGAGAAATTAAGCTATGTGGTCCGGTGTTTTTGAGGTGGTGCTATCCCTTTGAGAGACATATGGGCTCTTTGAAAGATAAAGTAAGGAATCCAGCGCAACCAAAAGGAAGTATAATTCAGGGGATTGTGAGTGAAGAGGTCGGTAATTTTGTGGCTGAGTTCTTAACTAATGTTGATCCTATTGGACTTCCTACATCTCGACACGAGGGCAGACTCGCGGGTAAAGGTACACTTGGCTCCAAAATGATCGTACCTCCTGTTGAAAGGCACATACAAGCACATTTATTTGTATTGCAGCACATGGTACAGGTGCATCCGTACTTGGATGAGCATTTGGAGGAGTTGCGTGACCAGAATCCAGGTAAAGGGACTAGAGCATTGATGCAGTTGCATCATAAGACGTTTATTGATTGGTTCCATAACCGAATAATGCGTGAAGTAGATTCCAATGTTTCTGAAACTCTGAAGTGGCTAGCATTTGGTCCTCGAGAAGCTGTGCACTCCTATGAGGGTTATGATGTTAATGGATATACGTATTGGACAGATCGTCAAGATCAAAAGTCGAGATCTCTCCAAAATAGTGGTGTTTCAGTAGAGGCATCATCTACACAGTATGCAAGTGCCAAAGACAAGTCTCCTATTGATGCTAGATTGTTATACTATGGGCGAGTTCAAGATATATGGGAGCTTGACTACTCTGGTTTCACGGTATGCTTATTTCGATGCAAGTGGGTTGAGTATAACCGGTGTTACATAAGAAAAGATGACCCTTGTGGATTTACTCTTGTAGACTTGGGTCGGTTGCGTGATAGTGAAGAGCCATTCGTGCTTGCATCACAAGTTAAGCAAGTATTCTACGTAACTGACCCTTCTGATAACAAGTGGTCAATTGTTCTCCCGGGAAAAAGAAGTATAATTGAAGTTGGTGATGTTGAGGATGAGGACGAGTATGATGCATTCGAAGACACCCCGCCTTTCACCATTCCCAACTCCGATGTAACCAATGCGGAGTTAGCGACAAGTTACATGCGTGCAGATCACGGGGAAGGGATAATGGTTGATACTTCAAATGAAGGTGGCAAAAGTAAACAATAGGCTCGACTTCTTTGGTTCCAATTCCGGCTTTCGGCCTTGCAAGGTCATTTTACTTTATTTTTCACTTTTCGCCGCATGTAGTGTCATGTATAGTTCTTATTACTGTATATATATATATTTCAATCAACTAAACTCGCTTCACATATATTGAAACCCATTTTGGGTAAGTGAATGTCACTTCGGGCCAATTTCGGCTTTTCAACCTCAATTAACTTAATTTCTCGCCATGTTAGGTCATGTATAGTTCTTATTAGTATATATATATGTATTACAATCAACTAAACTCGCTTCACATGTATTGAAACCCATTTTGGGTAAGTGAATGTCATTTCGGGCCAATTTCGGCTTTTCAACCTCAATTAACTTAATTTCTCGCTTTTTTCCGCATGTTAGGTCATGTATAGTTCTTATTAGTATATATATATGTATTACAATTAACTAAACTCGCTTCACATGTATTAAAACCCATTTTGGGTAACTGAATGTCATTTCGGGCCAATTTCAGCTTTTCAACCTCAATTAACTTAATTTATCGCTTTTAGCCGCATGTTAGGTCATGTATAGTTCCAATTACTATATATATATGTATTCCAATCAACTAAACTCCCTTCACATGTATTGAAACCCATTTTGGGTAAGTGAATGTCATTTCGGGCCAATTTCGGCTTTTCAACCTCAATTAACTTAATTTCTCGCTTTTTACCGCATGTTAGGTCATGTATAGTTCTTATTAGTATATATATATGTATTACAATCAAATAAACTAGCTTCACATGTATTGAAACCTATTTTGGGTAAGTGAATGTCATTTCAGGCCAATTTCGGCTTTTCAAACTCAATTAACTTAATTTCTCGCTTTTAGTCGCATTTTAGGTCATGTATAGTTCCAATTACTATATATATATGTATTACAATCAACTAAACTAGCTTCACATGTATTGAAACCCATTTTGGGTAAGTGAATGTCATTTTGGGCCAATTTCGGCTTTTCAACCTCAATTAACTTAATTTCTCGCTTTTTTCTGCATGTTAGGTCATGTATAGTTCCAATTACTATATATATATATGTATGACAATCAACTAAACTCGCTTCACATGTATTGAAACCCATTTTGGGTGAGTGAATGTCATTTCGGGCCAATTTCGGCTTTTCAACCTCAATTAACTTAATTTCTCGCTTTTTTCCGCATGTTAGGTCATGTATAGTTCTTATTAGTATATATATATGTATTACAATCAACTAAACTCGCTTCACATGTATTAAAACCCATTTTGGGTAAGTGAATGTCATTTCGGGCCAATTTCAGCTTTTCAACCTCAATTAACTTAGTTTTTCGCTTTTAGCCACATGTTAGGTCATGTATAGTTCCAATTATTATATATATATATATATATATATATATATATATATATATATATATATATGTATTACAATCAACTAAACTCGCTTCACATGTGTTGAAACCCATATTGGGTAAGTGAATGTCATTTCGGGCCAATTTCGGCTTTTCAACCTTAATTAACTTAATTTCTCGCTTTTTGCCGCATGTTAGGTCATGTATAGTTCTTATTAGTAGATATATATGTATTGCAATCAAATAAACTAGATTCACATGTATTGAAACCCATTTTGGGTAAGTGAATGTCATTTCGGGCCAATTTCGGCTTTTCAACCTCAATTAACTTAATTTCTCGCTTTTTGCCGCATGTTAGGTCATGTATAGTTCCAATTACTATATATATATATGTATTACAATCAACTAAACTCACTTCACATGTATTGAAACCCATTTTGGGTAAGTGAATGTCATTTCAGGCCTATTAGAGTAACTTAAAGTCGGGTCACATGAATTGAAAACCGAATTGGGTAGATGAATGTCGTTTCGGGTGTTATTATGGATTGTTTTGGGGGGGGGGAGGGACTGCAAGGGGTACTGTGTAGCGGGTTGGGACAAGCAGGGGGGATGTGCAAGGGGTGGGACAACAGGGGGTCTGCATTGGGGGCGTGAAGGGGGGAGTGCGGGGGTCTGCTGTGCTTGGGGAGCAAGATGAAGGGAGGCAAGCGAGGTGGGGGGCAGCAGGGGGGGAGTGTGCGAGGTTGCGGGGCGTGAAAGAGGGGGTCAAGTGGGGGGCAATGAAGGGGGGAGTGTGCGGTTCGGGGAGTGTGCGGGAGAGGGGCAGTGCGGGGGGCGATCCAAGGAAGGCAAAGAAGGGGGGGGGGGGTGCGGGGGGTGCGGGGGGGGAGTGCGAGGGGGTGGCGGGCTGTGTGCGAGGGCGGAGTGTGCGAGTGGCTTTGTGTGCGGGGCGTGCGGGGGGGGCAAGCGAAGGAAGGGGGCCAAGTGCGGGGGGTGCGGTGAAGGGGGGGTTGTAAAGGGGGGCGTTTCAAATTTCTTTCATATTTTTGTTTAATCTTACGCGTTTCTAATATCGTTTTTTAAAAGTTCAGGAGTTTCAAACATGGTCCGAGATGATGTGATTGTGGAGGAAGAAACCGATGATGATTATGATAAGTCATTGGATGATGATGATGAGTATGATGCGGAGAAGGAGAACGATAAAGGTGAACCGGAAGACATAGCGCATGATGAGGAGAAGTGCTTGCGTGAAAGGGAACTTCACTTGGCTGAAATAAATGAGGAGCTAGCCGATAAGGCTCCCCCCATTGACAACAATGCTAGGGAAGATTATCCTTGTATTTTATCCGTCATTGTGCCACACAAAAATGCGGGGAAAGAGGGTCTTAGTACCAAAACTCCAAGTAAAGTTGCAAAAAAGAAGCGGAAAGGAAGGGGTGCGACCAAGGGATTGTATTATAACACCCCTATGACCCTCGAGTATGATGATATGGGTCAACCTTGTGGTCAATGGCATAAAAAATATGGGCAGCATTTAGGGTTATGTGTGCGCAAACTAAGCATTTTGGTGGGGTGGAAAGATGTGCCCGATGCAATGAAGAAATCATTATGGGAAGAAACTTGTGTAAGTTTATTTTTTAACTGAATTACTTTGATTTCCCGCATTTAGGGGCATGTTAGGTCATATATAGTTCCAATAGGTACATATATAACTATAAGAGTCAATTAAACTCCACTTATATGCTTTGAAACACATTTTGGGTAAATGAAGGCCATTTCGGGCCGAATTTGGCCTTTACACTCCAATCCACTTAGTTTTTTGCATTTAGCCGTATGTTAGGTCAAATATAGTTCCAATAGGTACATATATAACTATAAGAGTCAATTAAACTCCACTTATATGCTTTGAAACACATTTTGGGTAAACGAAGGCCATTTCGGGCCGATTTTGGCCTTTACACTCCAATTCACTTAGTTTTTTGCATTTAGCCGCATGTTAGGTCATATATAGTTCCAATAGGTACATTTATAACTATAAGAGTCAATTAAGCTCCACTTATATGCTTTGAAACACATTTTGGGTAACTATCTGTTTGTTTCTTGTTTTTATAGAATACATTCCATATTACTCATAATGAGGAAAAAAAGGCGGCGTTTCTATCTGCTGTGGCCGAAAGATTTAGAGCTTTCAAAAGCAAACTAGTGAGTGGGTGGATCACGAAACGGAGAAAGAGGACTATAAAGAGGAGGAAAATTCAAAAATCAAAGCAAAATGAGGGTGAGACGGACAAGGAGGTCGAAAAAGAAACAAAAAAGGAAGGGGGAGAGGAAGATACATTTCAACCGGATTCTTTGTCTCATCAGATTTGGGGACATATAAAACCAGAAGATTGGGAGGCATTTGTTGCCCAAAATACTACGCCGGGTTACAGCAACGATGAACGAGGGGCTCTGCGCTCCTTTTACTCGGGACGAGGTCTTTCTGGCTCTTTTTCAAATGCATCCTAGTAAGTCCCCTGGTATTGATGGTCTAAATGCTAATTTTTTTCAAAAATTTTGGCATGTTATTGGTGATGAGATTGCTGATTTTGTTATTAGTGTGTTAAAAGGTGAGTCGTGTATTGAGTTAATAAACAGTACTCGTCTGATCCTCATTCCGAAAATTACTTCTCCTTCTACTATGTCTGATTTCCGACCAATCTCTTTGTGCAATGTTGTGTATAAGTTAGTGTCGAAAGTCTTAGCTAATAGGCTTAAGAGTGTCCTTCCTTCTATTGTCTCTTGTAACCAGAGTGCTTTTGTTCCGGGGAGGTTAATTACAGATAATGCTCTGGTGGCTTTTGAGGTGTTCCACTATTTGAAAAATCAGAAGAATAGGAAAAAGGGTCACATAGCCCTTAAATTAGACATGAGTAAAGCTTATGACAGAGTTGAGTGGGATTTTTTGGAAGCTGTGCTCTATAAGTTTGGTTTTGTTGCTCCATGGGTCAAGATGATTATGAATTGCGTGCGTTCTGTTAACTTTAGAGTTCAAGTGAATGGAGTTGATTCGAAGTCTTTCTATCCGGAGAGATGGCTCCGTCAAGGAGACCCTATCTCCCCTTATCTCTTCATTTTATGTGCAGAGGTTTTTTCCAGCTTGATTACAAGGAGTGTTGAAAGTAAAGCCCTGTCTGGTATTCGCGTGGCCCGAAACGCACCTGCTGTTAGCCACCTGTTGTTTGCAGACGACAATATTCTGTTTGCAAGAGCTAGAGAAGACAAGTGCCAAAAAATAATGAACATCTTGCAGGTCTATGGTGAAGCCTCTGGGCAAATGGTGATTCTTGACAAATGCCAACTCACATTTAGCCCAAGTGTGCCGAAGTGTATGAAGGAAAAAATCACCACAATTCTTGGAGTTCATGTAGTTCAGACGCCTTCGAAGTATCTCGGACTCCCTACGGTTATTGGTCATTCAAAAAAGGTTGTGTTTCAAATGATTAAAGAGAGAATTCGCAAAAAGTTGAAAAGGTGGAAGGAGAAACTTTTATCATTTGCGGGAAGGGAGGTTCTCATTAAGGTTGTTGCCCAATCCATCCCGACGTATGTGATGAGTATCTTCAAGCTCCCGGTGACTCTTTGCGGAGACATTCAATCTATGATTGCGAGATTTTGGTGGGGTGCTAGAGATAGGGAGAAAAAAATTCATTGGGTATCATGGGATAAGGTCTGTCACTCGAAATCTGAGGGTGTTATGGGATTTAGACATTTTGAATATTTCAATGAGGCTCTTTTGGCTAAACAAGTGCGGAGGCTCTTGCAGTTGCCGGATAGTATTGCAGCCCAGATTTTGAAGGCTAGGTACTTCCCTCGAAGTTCGGTGTTGAATGCGGTGCCGGGTTATAATCCGAGTTATACTTGGCGAAGTTTGATTGGGGCAAAGTGGGTGATTGATGCTGGGTGCAGATGGAGAGTTGGAAACGGCTCTTCAATTGCTGTTTGGACAGATAGGTGGGTACCTGTAGGCCCATCCCTCAAGGTGATCTCTGCAAGAGGAGATTGTGCTGAAGATTTGATGGTAGCTGATTTGATTGACTGGAGAAAGGGTGAGTGGGATGAAGAAAAAGTGAGGGATATTTTTCTGGATTTTGAAGCAGATCGCATATTACAAATACCCTTGAGTGAAGCTCCTTCATTGGATGTGTTAGTTTGGCATTACTCGAAGAATGGTGTTTACTCTGCGAGAACGGGTTATCATTTTATAAGATGGTTCAAGATGATAGATGACAGAGCTTCTACTTCTTCCCAAAACTCCTACTGGAAGAAATTGTGGGCTCTCCCACTGCCCCCCAAAGTTAAATCTTTTATTTGGCGTGCTTGCTCTCATGCCCTTCCATCATGTAAAGGTTTGGCTCGTCACTTGCCTCAGGTTAGTGAGGAATGTAAAGGTTGTAGTGGAAATGTTGAGGACGATTTACATGCCCTGGTGTTTTGTCCTCGAGCGCTTGCGGTATGGGAAAACACGAGATTATTGGATGAGATGTTTCTTAAACGCAAGGTGAGTTCGTTTATGGACTGGTGGTGCAAGGTAGCTATGAATGTTAGTGAAGATGTTTTGTGCCGCATAGCCATGGTGTGCTGGGGAATATGGAATGCGAGGAACGAAGCGATTTTTAAGTGTTCTCCTAGGTGTTATGAAGAAATTGTTGCAGGAGCTATCTCTTTCTTTGAGGCGTTTATGGAAGCAAATACGACTGTAGTGGAGGATTCATTTCCATATCCCACCTTATGGGCTCCCCCTCCTTCGGATGTGGTTAAGGTTAACTGTGATGCGGCGCTGCGTCGTGACGGGGTGGTTAGTGCAGGGGCAGTAATGAGGGATGAAAATGGCGTGGTTCTAGCTGCAGCTACAAAGCATGGTCGGGGTAGTTTGAACGCTTCCATAGCTGAGGCAAAGGCGGTCTTATTTGCTGTGAAGATGGCCCTTCATTGTGGTTTTGATAATGTCATCCTCGAAAGTGACTGTATAGAAGTTATTAATCACCTTAAGAGGGGTGTCTCTACTTTATCCTCTCTTTCTGTAGTCTGCAATGATATTCTTTCCCTTTGTTATGCTTTTTAGTCTATTAGTTGGAGTCATGTCAAAAGAGAGGGTAATGTAGTTGCCCATCTTCTTGCTAAATCTTCTCCTGTAGAGCTTGGGGAGAGGTGCTGGTTGGGAAGTAGCCCTGACTTTATTTCTGATGCTGTAGCTTCTGATTTGTGTGACTCTTTTACTCAATAAATTTCTGTTTTCCCCTCAAAAAAAAAAAAGTATTGCACTTTAAAATATATATATTCGACTTTGCATGTTCACTTTCAATACAATTACATGTGTTTTCTAATTGCCCATGTGAATTGATAGGCTAAGCGTGAGAAACATTCACACAGTGCAAGACAGAGGAAGCACTACCATCATATGGGTTCCCAAACTTATGCGAGCGCGAGAAAGTTTTGGATTGACGAGAAATTTTTCCCTTCTACCGATACAACTACAACGCCGTCTTCTAGCTCTAAGGCCGCGCCGTCTGTCAAAGTTGATCGTGTCGCTTATTGGTGGTGCTCCTCGCATAGGCGTGATATCAACAATCAGATGACCATTTCAGATCCGGGAACCTTGAAGATAGCCAATGCCATTGTAAGTACATGCACTACTAATCCCCCACCCCCCGCACACTCCCCCACCCCCGCACACCGCCCCCGCCGCCCACACCCATAACAATCCCCCACCCCCCGCACACTCCCCCCCCCCTTGCTCCACCCACTGCACACCGCCCCCGCTAGACGTGGCCACGGTCCGGGTTGGGCCGGTTCAACGAGGGAGGAACCTGAACTTGGACCGCAAAGTAACCTGGTTCAATCCGGTTCAGATTCAGGGCTAGGAAATGGCAAACCTGAACCGATTTACAAGCGGTTCACTACGGTTGATTGGGAGGTCCGGTTTAGGTCGGTTCAGGGCCAGCCCAACGGTTCGTACGCATCAACCCCCAATCTTCCTCAAATGAAGCAACAACAACAAATAATGGCGATTTTTTCAGATTTTCACAACTCCAAAAATTTCATGACAAATTCATCCAATATATTCATTTACTTATTTGCTAAATTGCAAATTGAAAATTCGGATCAAAACAATAAACACACAAAGTTCAAACACAAAAAAAAAATCAATAAAACAACAAATCCACCATTAATAATAGAAACAAATTAAGTAGACATTTAAACATGAAAATTGAAAAAAAAAGAGGCATTTGTAGAGAGAGAAAGAAACCTGGAAGAAGTCATGAGTCTTGACTCTTGAGTTGTTGAAGATGGTGTTGAAGATGGTGAACAGGTGAAGGTTCTACCATGGCCGACCAAATTGAAGCTGTTGTAGTGTTGTTGTGATTTTTTTTTGTACCGAATTGAATCTCAAAAACTCTACGAACCTGAAATTTGTGTTCTTGCTTTTTCTAAGGCATCGAAAATTCGAAACCCATCTGCAGTTTTGGCCTTCTCTTGTGACTAAAAGAACTAAGCTTCATGAGTTGAAATGTTGAACTTTGAAGAAATTGAAGTGTGAAGATGGTGAAATTGGGTTTATGTGGAATTTACAGACCTAAAGTCATAAACAACGGCCCACAAGCCTTTACATCACATATAAATTTGATCCACCTAGATTTAGACCATGAATCCACAATTGTAATTGTGAACTTTTGCTGTTATTAAATGGGCTGCGAAATAGCCTTGAATCAGTTTATTTTATTTTTTTTATATTTTTGCGTAGTCTAAATTTTTGGTATGTCATTAGTATATTGAACTTATTTATATATATATATATATTCATAGTTTAAGCATGGGGAGACACATAGGGCTCCCCAGGAAATACAACTAATTATAAATTTTGAGAATAATTAAATAATAAAAAACGAGGAAAATGAACTATTGACGATAAATAAGAATATATAACAAATATTTCATTACAATAAAATTTACAATGTCGAAGTAACAATTTACAATATATAAGATTTTCTAATAAATATTTTCTTTATAATAAGAAGTTACAATATCCAAATATAAATATGCAATAAATAAGAATTTACAAATATGATAATTTCAGTACAATAAGAATTTATAGTATCTAATTCATTTACATTAAGAATTTACAATACAAATTTAAATGCTTACACAAATAAGAATTTACAATATATATGATTTACAAGAATAATAAAATTTTGTATGTAATTCTTATAATCAAATTAATAAATTATTGGAAAACACCCCCCCTTTTGATGGGAGGGGGGGCTTGGACTTACATTTGAAAATTACAATATAATTTGGCAATTATATTGGAATTTTCAAGGAGTAAGCTGCCTACGTATCCCGAAGGAATCAAAGCCCACGTAGTTCTCTACGTACCTTATTTTATTTGAAGTCGTGGTTGACAGTTGAGTACTTGAGTAGTTGACTATTGTTCAGCATCCGTATGTTCCCCTGCATTGGATGAACTAGATGATTCGGTTTCCATGAGCATCCAAGGATCATCTTCTTCTGCTTCATCTTCCCTTAATCCTTGCGTTCTTTTTTCGGCTTGATCCCAATCTTTCTTGCAAACGCAAATATCGATGCTTTGTGGAGATAGACGAGATCTTTTTTCATCCAGCACTCTTCTACCTGCACTAAAAGCAGATTCCGAAGCAATAGTTGATGCTGGAATTGCAAGTATGTCGCTTGCAATTCTAGCCAAAATGAGGAATTGATTTTCCTTAAGTTTCCACCATTTAAGAATGTGGAAATCTGCACCTGTTTCAAATTGATAAGACAAATAATCGTCTACCCCCGCGCAAGCGGATCCGAAGACACTAGTTTTTTGTTTCTTTAATATGTTAGTAATTAAAGAATCAAAGCGAACAGTATTTACATGTCCGGAAGTTGGAACGAATTCGGGGTCATAAATCGAGACATAATGATCATGAAGTTCCTCCAAAAGGTGTCTACACTTCAAAACATAACTGCCAACGTCATAAGAAACACCTAAACATTGATAATAGAAATTTAGCAAGTTTGATAGGCCATCAAGTTTAAGCGCTGGATCAAGTATACAAGCAACACCATAAATGTACGGAAATTCACTAAAATATGCAAACCACTTTACCTTCATGCTATCAAGCACAACTTTAATTTCACTCACATCCAATTTCTCATTGATGGCATGTACCACCTTAATGCATTCTACGATTTCCAAATGAATGTTGGGTTCATAAACCAAAGAAAATGTGTTAGTAGCATTGTGAAAAGATTTAAGAACATCCCGAACAAGCATTGCAACTGTCCAATGATAATCAGTAATCAACATATCTTCTTTCGAAACAACTTCATTATATAAAGGAGTCATAACATCACGATACCTGATTGCATCATTCAGCAGTTTATAAGTAGAGTTCCACCGTGTTGGAGTATCAAGAGACCACACCTTCTTCGGCAAGCCGAATTCCTTACACAATGCCATGTACCTCCTCTTAACCTGGTTTTTTCTTAGGACCCTAACAATATTTCTAATGGGCTCTAATAAAGGTTGTAAACAAGCTATACCTTCTTGAACAGACAGGTTGAGTATATGAGCACAACATCTAACATGTAAGAATTGACCATCTAATATAAGCTTAAATGTACTTTCCTGCTTCAAGAAATCAATGGCCTTAGTGTTGGCCGTTGCATTATCCATAGATAACGAAAATACTTTATCAAGCAAATGGTATTTCTTACAACACTCCATTAAACGGCCTTTTATGTTGTACCCACTATGACTCTCGTCCATAAGCTCAAAAGCAATAATACGTTTCTGCAAAAACCACTCATCATCGATCCAATGGGCAGTAACACACATAAAAGGTTCACCAAAACATGAGGTCCATGTGTCCGTTGTCAAGCTAATGCGACCGTTGAAGGTACGAAACATCTCTATCATATGACTTCTATAGACATGAAATGCAGTTTGTGTGCGACGCTTAAGTGTGTTCCTAGGGACTTTCCTAAATGCTGGTTGCAAAGCAGTTCTATTGAAATATTCAAATGCATCACTTTCCCCATGGTTGAACGGCAATTCATCAGTGATAACATATTTAGCAAATTCATCAATCATACGATCTCTATTGTAGGAGAAAGGCATACCTGCGCCCGGCATCTCACCAGCATACCCGTGGAGTTGTGTCTGGGTGTTTTGGTCCCCGCCACTGCTAACATTCTCTGCCGTAAGGCCATGTTTGTTGGTCAAATGACGACCCAAGGTCCCCGTTCCACCACCGTTCCTCCAGTTGTTAGTCGGTGGTGGGTTGACGCCTGCATTCTTGCAAAGTTGATAAATGCACTTCCATTGTCTTGGTTCATTGGTAGCAACTTTTTCAAAGAATAGCCACACCCATGACACTTTTTTTGTTCCTTGAGGTTGTGAGCCACCAGCTCCGTCGTCATCGTTGCCCACGTCGGTTTCACCGACTTCATCTACGATATTTAAGTTAACATATATTTACTCATTGTCGATTAACATAATTAACATTAATTAGCTAAGTGCTAGTTTATTTACGTTCTTATTATGAATACTTATTATTGCAAAAACATTATTAATTAAACAAAATTACGATTAACTATCTTAATTTTTTTCGATTAATAATCACAATTAACTAGCTTAGTGATAGTTTATTACGTACTTATTATACATAATTATTATTGGTAAAACATTATTAATTTTAAATAATCATGATTAAGTATCTTAATTATTTAAGATTAACATAATCACGATTAACTAGCTAAGTGTTATTTGAATTACATAATTGTTATTGCTTAAATCATTTTTATGTAACATAATCATGATTAATTATCGTAATCAATATCGCTTAACATAATCACCATTACATAATTATTATTACTAAAATATTATTAATGTATCATACTCATGATTAATTATCTACATTGACTTAATTATCAACATTGACTATTAGAATAATCACAAATAAATTGCTAAGTGATAGTTGATTTGCTAATTATTGAAAACTAACCCGGTTGTTGCATGTTTGAAGCCGATGGTTGTCGGTTGGGTGGCTGCACAAAAACTTCATTATCATCTAACAACTCATGTTCTAAATCTTGGATGAAATCGCTATTGTCGATGGACGGTGAATTAGAAGAACCACCCTTTCGGCTACTTGAACCACCGCTCTTACCTCTTCCAGTTATATTTTTGAAAAATTTTGACATTTTTTTGGAGATAGAAACTAAAGTATTAAAGTAATGTGATATTGTTATAACAAATAAAGTAAAAAAATTGTAAAACAATAGCTTAAAGAACTAAACTTAGCTAAGTAGACAACAGAATGCCAAACAAGAAATTAAGATGTTTTGCAATAAATAAAGTTGAAAAGTAGGATATTTAAGTAGTACTCAAAGAATTAGAAAGAGAAGGTTGAGTATGCGAGATTGAAAGAATTTGAGAGTATGAGATTGAGATGCTGAGAATTGTGAAGAATGAGAATGGTCGAAGGAGGTATTTATAGGAATTTTTTGGGGGGAAAAATTTTATTTTGAATTTCAATTTGGGTGGGGAAATCATGAAGTATGTTGGGAGATAGTTGATAGTTGATGAATTGGCGTGAGGCGGATGATAATTCATCCGTTCGGTGTTATAATTGAGGAGCAAAAGCTGCAACCTACAAGCAACCTACAAGATAGAGTAGCAAACGCGGATGATAATTTATCCGTTAGTAGATATAATTGAGGAGCAACCTGCAAATGTATAGTAGAGCTACATGATAATGATACCAAATAGACTGGTAAAGCAAAAGCATGCATTCTGCAAATTAACTCACTAGTCATATCCAACAGTAACAAATAGGAACAACTTCTGTATATATCACATGAATTCTTTTTTCTTAAACAAAGAAATGAAGAATAGGGCCCACTTGCCCCACCTCTACCACGGTTCATCAGTCATCACTTCCAATTCACTTGCAAACTTTTCTCTCTCTCTCTAGTCTACAATTACAGTATGATGCAACAGCTTTCCACCGAATTTTTTTTTTTCTTCTCCCTTTTAATCCTCATTCATCTCCTTTCATCAACACCTAGGCTATCTCTATTGTAGATTTGTAGGCCATTCATTTGAATTTTGAACTTTGAAGTTTCGAACTTCAAAACACCAAGAACCGACGAAGGCTCCACGGTTCAGGTTGAAAGGGCGGTTCGAACGGTGGGCTTGACGTGGTGGTTCATTGGGCGGATTGCAGATGGCGGTTTAAGGGCGGGTTAGTAACGGTCCCAAGAACGGTTCAGGTTCAGGTTTATGGGCGGGCCAATCCACGGTTCGACGCGGTCCACGTTCCGGTTCTAAGGGTGGTCCGGTCCGGTTCTCCACCTCCACCACTTGACCCACGTCATCCCTGTCTAGTGCACGGTCCTGGGCCGGTTCTGAACCGACTTTTTGGTGGTCCGGACCGTGCCGGTTCATCTGCGGTTCGGTCCAGGGCTGGGCCTAAGTCGACCCGCCTAATGGCCACCTCTACCCCCTGCACTCTCCCACCCCACTACACACTCCCCTACACACTCCCCCCGCACACCGCCCCCGCACACTCCCCTCCGCACACATCCCCTACTCCCCAACACACCGCCCCCCTACACACTCCCCCGCACACAGCCCCCCCCCCGCACACCGCCCCCCGCACACATCCCCCACCCCCGCACACAACCCCTACCCCCGCACACGCCCCCCGCACACTCCCCCAACAAAGACCTCCACCCCCGCACACTCCCCCCGCGCACACTCCCCCCGTACACCGCCCCCCCACACCGCCCCCGCACGCTGCACACTGCCCCCCACCCCTTGCTCCCCCCGCACACTACCCCCCTTGTACACTGCCCCCACCCCCTGCACACTCCCCCACCCCTTGCTCCGCCCCGCACAAGTCTTGCCCCACCCCCTGCCGCTGCCGCTTATGATGTCGAATTTTTTTTTTAACTTGCCGTTGTTAATTTCTCTATATGGGGCTCAAGCAAAAAGAGCTTAGCGGCGAGTTCACTCCCCAAGGCAACAAAGATGCCCTTTATGAGACTTTGGGAAAGGACCACAGTGGACGTTTGAGGGGTTTTGGTCGTATTCGTCTAGGTGTGACAAAAGCTTATTCTAAAGATTACTCCTTGGGTACAAAATCACGCTCCCAAGCACATGATATGAAAGCTATGACACAAGCTATTCGGGAGAAGCTTACGGAGGAAATTACGGAGAAAGTGACGGAGAAAGTCACGGAGAAACTTACGGAGAGTTTCAACGCGGTCCTCTCACAGTTTGGTTTACTGGCGATACATCAACCTAAACTGGATCGTCTTTTGGAGGACAAAGCTAGCCATCCTAACACACAAAAATCCCCACCATCTATACTTGAGTTAGAGGTAACTATTATCCTTATACTTTTTAAAACTAAGTAACATGTTATATTATGTAATTGCATGTTCGTAACCTCAATTTCATTTAGTTTTTGAAGGAAGAAACGCATTGCCAGCTTTTACTAGATGTAAAAGATGAGGGTTTGATTGTGGTGGCTGTAGGAAATGCACAACCACGAAGTGAACGAGCAATAGTCCATCATGAGCCTGTGGACAATGAGCACTTGGCGGTTAGTGTAGTCACCATTACTCCTGGTTACGAAGACTTTGCTCTTCCGCTGCCTAAACCGTCAATTGATATAAATATCTTGACCGACGCTCGTGGTGGTTATGTGTTGTGGCCATCGGCATGGGTGAGGTTTTCAGACGAGGTAAATTGAAGCAACTTAAATCCACATTCATAATGATTTGTTTCATACCTACCTACTAACTAAGTTGAATGTTTTTACCGTTGAATTATTAGGTTTTGGAGAGAATAAACAAGCCCAAGGAAAGCAAGGCGGACTCACCTCCTCTAGAGAAGGCAAAGAAGGTTAAGAGAAGAAGGGTTCAAGCGGGCCAAAGAAGGCCATTTTGGGTAAAGGAATGCAAGATTCAAGTCACCAAGAAAAACCAACTACAGATACTTGGATCGAGAAACCAAAGATCGAGTGTCTTACTAAGGCATGCATATGGCTACATGCAAATGCGCGTGATATGTCGGATGATGCACCTCTCGAGGTGAATTTGGGTACCACGCAATTCAACTACTTTGAGGATACATCAACATGGGTGTCTAAGGGTGATTTGAAAGAGTTCCTTTGCGGAGAGATGTTGAATGTTTCCTTGATTCAAGTCTTCATGAGGTAAAACATTTGTACTTTTGAAGTAAATAAAAATGAATTACAATATACAATAATATATTTATGTTACGAAGTTGGTTGTGCTTTAAAGATTACTCCAAGATGATCGTTGTAGACGCAAGAGCATACAAGAGCAATTTGGGTGGTTATGTCCAAATTTCACCCGAGCCGACAATTGTTTGCAAAACACAAATGAGGTGAAGGAGTATATTTGGCTATGTATCAAAACATCTCTACATGCACAACATAAGTTCATACTTGCCCCTTGTTTTGAAATGTATAGTTCTTAACCTTGTATCTATTTTTACCACTTTAATTATCATTATATATACAATAGAAGTACTCACATGATTGCTTCCTAACTTTTTTGGCATTTTAGTCTCCATTGGTCGCTCGTTGTGATTTTTCCTTCAAACAACACAATATATCATTTTGATTCTATAGCTCAAGATCCACCACGACACTTATTCCTTAAATCATGCATAAATAGGTATATTTGTTATTTAAAATGCTAAGCATTACACATTTTACTAATTTCATTCTTTGGCCACTTCTCATATGAAATTAACTTAACTACAGTTCTTTGAAGAAATTTAAGAGCACGGGAAAAATACCTGAATGGAAAGCAATGAAGGTAATACATATTACTTAAGCTACTTCTTTCTTTTAACAAATAACAACCATGTATGTTAATTACATGATTTTTTTATGTAATTCTATGATTAGTGTGCTCAGCAACCGGGGGTAACTGAGTGTAGCTACTATGTGTTGAGGTTCATGTTCGATATAGCCTCAAGTTGCAAGGAAGTCGGGGATATTGAGAAGGTACTTAGTTATTTAGGTACAATAATATAATTGATGTTTATTTTGGATTTTAGTACTTAGTACAACTTCATTTGTAGTACATTCTCCAAATTTTATATTTATATATATATTAATTTGACTTGTATTCGACGAGCTTGTGGGATTTGTGCCAACTATAACAGGTTAGATATAATAAAATACTATATATATATATATATATATATATATATATATATATATATATATATATATATATATATATATATATATATGCCAAGGATCCGGGGATTTTAACAGATAAACTTAAAACTTAAAACAGAAAGCATAAAGTAAAGTAAGGCGGTTGAATCGGCCATGGTTTTACAGAACAGACTTACAAAGAGTCTTGGATGAAACTGATACTTAAAGAGTGTTACAATTTTGTGTGAGAGAAAGAGGGAGAGAGAGAGAGAGATTTTTAGAGGAGCTTGTGTTGCTGTGTTATGCTCTGCCTAAAACTGAAGGAGGACCCTCTATTTATAGGCAGGGAAGAGTAATACTGTCATGTTGAAGAGCTGTTGATGAACAATATGTCTTCTACTTTACACTGTTTTATCTTTTGTCTTTTGATGCTTTTTACTGCTGATGAATAGTAGTGCTTTATACTGTTGATAACTTTTGACTTTTGCTGATGATGCAGAATTTTGTCGTTGTGGTGTCTCATCCTGTTTGAAGCTTGAAGACAGTGAAATAATAATTATATATATACATATATATACATATATACATATATACATATATATATACATATATATATATTTTAAGTCTGGAAACCAGCATCTTCTTCATCATCACTGAGGTGAATGGAGGAGTCTGCTGTTGATTCATGTTCCGAAGTAATAGAGGATTCAGACATACTATTAGCTAGTTGTCGTAGGATCCGAGCGTAATCTTTCGGGGTTTTAGCTGAAGCAAGAAAAGAATTTGCCTGTGATTTTCGGGCAAGGAACTGGGATTGTTCTGGCCCTATAGTCATGGTACCTGTGTTACAATTCTTCTTCAACCAATCTTTGATGGCTGGTTCAAGAATAGACTGTGGCGTATTAAAGTTTGACCACCATCTGATTTTAAATTTTCTCTGGAGGACCAATCCCCCTTGATCCTGGTTTGTT
The DNA here is from genome assembly GCA_947646795.1 of Beta lomatogona. Lineage (NCBI taxonomy): Eukaryota > Viridiplantae > Streptophyta > Magnoliopsida > Caryophyllales > Amaranthaceae > Beta > Beta lomatogona. The sequence continues at coordinate 124,065 of CANSNZ010000839.1, read as the reverse complement.
TCAAGGAACCATTGACAAACCCAAGGAAGATAGAACTTCATTGAAAACAAACATAAGGCGGGAAAACGCCTTTCTATATTTTAAGGTTTGTATTGGGTTCGAAAGGTATTATAACTTTTTGTAATGTCAGGGTGGAGGATTTCACTGGAAGAGCCATAGAACTTCCACCATTGGGCAAACCAAGATGGCAATTTTTGTGGCTGTATGGTTTTATTGTTGAAGTAGATAAGCCATGAATGGGACAACCTATTATTTTGTATTAAAAAGATGGAGAACCACGCCTGTTGGTAATCCCAGTAATTAAAGGTTGTACAATGTGGGAAGGTGTTGTTGAAGCTAATGGGGAAGGCTTTGTGGGGAAGGCTCATTTTTATAAAAGAAATGTTTGAATTCCGCGGAGCCGGTAACCTCAAGGATTGTTTGGTAATAATCTGCAGTTTTAGTACGATCCCAAGGCTTATAGAACCAGTTTTTTCCAAAGATATTTTGTATGGAGACATAAGGATCTTCATCATGATACCCTTGTTCAATTATTATAATATTTTGTGAGGCAGGTTTAACAAAATATTCTGAAGTCTCATTTTTCTTAGGTTGTGCAAGCACAACCTAAGAGCTACCAGTTTTATAAAGTTGTTTTTGAGGAAGGTTTTTTTTTTTTGAAGATTCTCCTTCCTCTGGTTTTGAAATCACACTGATATTTTTTCCCGTAACTGTTTTACCTTCCGTTGCTGCTTTGCTTGTGCTTTCTTGGTTTTTCATGGAGCTGTGAAAAGTTTGGAGGAGCTGGGGGTGTTTTTGGATGGACGAAGGATGCTCAGAGATGGAGAGGAGCCATTCCTGAACTTCCTGTGTTCTATCAATAGAAGAGGTTTCACTCTCATTATTCTGGACTGCATCGTACCAAGTTTTAATAGGTTTTTGTGTGGTGCATAGGGTTGTTCAGAGTGCGGTCTGGACCGCACCAAACCGCAACCCAAACCGTTTTTTCGCGGTTTGGGTTGGTTTGCGGTTTCAAAATTGCGGTTTGGGTTATGATTTCAAGCAAACCGCGGTTTGCGGTTTGGGTTGGGTTTTAATTTTTGTAAATCGAAACCGCACCATAAACCGCAATTTTATATGATTTTTTTTTTTAAAAAAAATTATATCTATTTTGATTTTTTTAAAATACACTTGACAAGATGGCATACAAGTATACAACTGAAAAAAGAAGTTTGAGGTAAAGAACTTGGACATTTTTGATAAATTATTATTTATGTTTAATTATGAAGTCAACTTCATATTTATTTGGACTCTTTATATTTATTAACAATTTTTTTTTTTACTCTTAGATTACAAAATTAATGTCGCGGAGGAAAAAATGGTTAAACCGCAAACCAAACCGCACCAAACCGTTTTGTGCGGTTTGGTTTGGGTTGGTTTAGGCAAAAGTACGGTGCGGTTTGGGTTGGGAAAATGTCAAACCGTATATTTGCGGTTTGGGTTGGGTTACATCCCAAACCGCACCAACCCAAACCGCGAACACCCCTAGACTGGTGCATATGGTTTTTTCAGGAGGAGGTTGGGACTTCTCTTTTGTTTTTCGAGGCATTTCTGTAAGAAATTCACGGGTTAAGAAGTCAGGGATAGAATTCTCTTCTCCTTTTATATGCTCAATATCAAATTCAAAATGCTTAAGATAGACAGCCATCTAGCAAAAACATGTTTTACAGCAATGTTTTGGACATCCTTTTTTAAAACAGCTTTAGCAGCTTGACAATCAACACGTAATAAAAAAATTTTATTTAACAAATCAGACTGGAATTTGGTAATACAGAGAACAATGGATAAAACTTCCTGTTTTATAGTACAGTTTTAACTGGGTGTCATTCCAGTGCCCTGAGGTGAATCTGATAATGTATTCTTTACCATTGTCGACTTGTTTTAAGATACCTCCATAACCTTTGTCACTGGCATCTGTCTCAACAATTTTAGGCAGGTCAGGGTTTGCTAAGCTAAGGCAGGGAATTTCTAAGACACGCGCTTTTATTGTTTTAACAGCCTGGGTATGGAGATCTGACCATGGCGGTGGGTTTTTCTTGAGTCTATTATGGAGAGGTTTTGCAATTCTGCAAAGATTTGGATAAAAATCTAAGACATAGTTTAAACTACCAAGAAACCTCTTTAGTTGGGTTTTGTCTAAGATTTTATCAGGAAACTTGCTAGTGAACTGGAGAGACCTATCTATCGGGGTGATAGTGCCACATGACACAATTTGGCCGAGAAATCTAATCTCAGTTTGAAATAGAGAAATCTTTTTTGCTGAAATAACAAGACCATTTTTCTTAATTAGATAGAAAAAAGTCTTAAGGTTTTTCAAGTGCTGGTCAATCGTGCTTGAGTAAACCAGTACGTCATCAATGTAGACAATACAAAAATCTGAATAGGGGTTGAAGATATCATTCATAATCCTTTGATACTCAGAGGGAGCATTTTTAAGACCGAAGGGCATAACATTCCATTCATACTGGCCAAAAGGAACAGTAAAAGCGGTTTTATAACGGTGTTGTGGCTTGATTTGTATCTGCCAAAATCCGGATTTCATATCAAATTTTGAGAATATAAAGGCATGGTGTAATTTTTGCATTAGATCTTTTTTATTGGGTATTGGATAACGGATCCAACGAAGGGCATTGTTAAGAGGCTTATAATTTATAACTAGCCTAGGCGTACCTCGCTCAATCTCCGAAGCTTTATTGACGTAAAATGCCGCACAACTCCAAGGAGAACGAGACTCGGAAATTAAGCCTTTGCTTTCGAGAAATCTAATCTCTTCACGACAATGACGTTCTAGGTCAGTATTCATTTGGGTTGGCCGAGCTTTGGTAGGGATAGTCTTTTCATCAAAGTCAGGCTCATAAGGTAAGTCGACCATGTGCTGTTTTCTATTCCATAAGGCATTTGGAAGCTCAGAGCAAACTTCTCTTTCAAGGAGGCTTTGGATGTCAGCTATCTGAGTTTTTAGAATACTATCTTGTAATTGGTCCTCAATTTTTTGTAAATGGATTTTCTATTTTAGTTCATGTACATCACTTTGTTTTCGATTGATAAGAGAATTTATCTCATTATTATAAATGGAGCTAGCCTTTATAATATTGAGATTTCTGGTCTTGGGTTTTTCTAAGAAAATGAAATCAAGCCTTTTATCTTTGGTTTTGAAGGATATTCCATCATAATTGACATTGTAAGGGGTTATTAGGTTTATGAAAGGTGTTCCTAGGATTACTGTATGGTGCATAATGGTAATGAGAACAAAATGGCTTTTTAGAGAAAGGCCTTGATTTAAGATGTTAGCATATGTTGTTCCTTCTATGTGCATTTTGGTGTTATTAGCAGAGCTAAGCTTTTCCGAGGTTTTCTGGTGAAAGCGTTTTGGGACGAGACTGGATTTTATGCAATTTAAGTCTGCTCCGGTGTCAAACAAAGCTATAGTATTGATTTTAAAGTCACTAGAGAATTCAAGTGTAATCTTTATGTAATACTTTCTAGAACTGATTTCTCTTAAAACAAAAAGGAAATCATCTGGGACTTTTGGGCTTTGTTCTATATCTGGGATATCGTCAGGATCACTCTCACTAGGGATATACCGGGGACCATATGAGAAGTTAGAAGTTGGATAATGGTCGAGTCTTCTTGCCGTCTGCTTAGTTTTAAGGTCTTTTATGTCGGCTTTAATGGTTTTAACTTCAGCCTGAAGGTCCTGTATGGTTCTTTCTGGCTTTTTTCTAGTACTTCTCTTTTCTAAAATAGAAGTGATGTTGTATCGTTCAGTGCTTGAAGAAGGAGGGATAAGGTCCTTTTCTTCAGGACTTTCTTCAAGGGATTTACGAAGTCGTTCAAGGTATTGTTTTTGAAGACCAGGATTATTAATATCCTAAATAACATCTAATATGAGGTTTTGTTCTTTGGTTAGGATGTTTAGGGTATAATCCTCATCATTAGCTGAAGAGGAGGAATCTATATCATCATCCTGAGGACCGTAATTCTCAGCTGAATTGTAAGATTCAGATTCCTCATCAGAAGACTCTATTAAAAGAGCTGAAATCCTTCCTAGAGTTTCGTCATCTAGGTCAAGGTTTTGGATTTTATTAGACACTCTACAAAATCTAGCTGTGTGACCCTTTTTACCACACTTGAAAGTAATTTTTTTTTTAAGGTCAGGTTTTGTGGTGGACTGTTGGTGTTTCCTATGAGGCTTCCATTTTCGTTGTTCAAAAAGGTTTTCTATGGAAGACTTTCTCAACCTTCTTATAGAACTTTCGGGATTTAAAGGGTTTTTGGTAATGGGTTGTTTTACTACACTTCCCTTTACAAGTGCTCGTCTGAGGAGAAGAGACATCAAATTGCTGGCAGAAGGAACCTAATTCCTTTTTAGTCTCTTTTAACTCTCTTTTGAGGTGTTTTTGAAGCTTCAAATCTTGACATATTTGAAGGCCTTGCTTGGAGGTTACACTAACTAACTCACCGTAGGTTAGCCTATCGTAAGGGATAATATGTTCTCCAAAATCCTCATGGATTCTGTTTCGGACCTTTTCTCCTAATATGGTTGGAAGACCTGCTAGGAATTTTTTTTTTCCAAAAGGGTTGGTTAGATTCTTCTCTAAGCATAACCCTGGTTAGGAAAGTATTTTTATACCACTGGAAATCACTAAGTTTTTTACATCTTAGATTAGACAAAAGATCTGCATTTTTGTCTCTGAGATGGGAGGAATCTCCAATGAAATGAAGTGATAAGGTAAATATGTGGGTTGAGACGGAATCTTGGATTGGTTCTCCATTTAGGTTAAGAATGGGAACCCCATCTTCAGTTGTTTGGATAGCATTCAGGATGTCCAGTTGCTGTTCTTTGGTGAGATAGAAATCCCACCATCCTTTTAGCTGGCCAGAGAAGCCTGCAATTAGGAGTTCTGCAACTGTTTTATCTGACGTACCAGATTGGGTTTTGTAAGCATTTGAAGCCATCGTCATTTGCTGTAAGAGGTTCAAGATTTGGTGTTCACTCATGCCATCTATATTCCATTCGTATATGGAAGAGGCATTATATTTTGGCTGGACAATTGTGTTAGGTTGGCTTCCGATCTGGGTTTCACTAGACCTTATAGGAATAATATCAAGAGGTCAGTATTTTGCCAAGATAGTTTTGCTAGTTCAGGTGTTTTGGGACTAGTCTCAAGATCAGTGTTGTCACTTAAATCTAGGACATTACAAGTGTTATTCTGGACTGTTTCTTCCTCAGCTATTTTTGAAGTAGAAGGTTCAACCCTGCTAATTTGGTCTCTAATAGCTTGAAGGAATTCAGTCCTTGAAGTTGTAACTTCTTTTTGAGCCTTTTGTGAAATCTAAAATGGTTTAAAAATTGGATTACAGAGGCTTTTTTTCTAAAGGAGTGGAGACTAGACTTGTCTCTGTTTTAAGGCTTTGTTTCTCTATTCTAGAAAGTTGCTTTCCTAGGGTGTTAAGACTGATATTAGTAAAATTGTTTTGCAGGACAATATTCCTAAGGTTTGTGGTGGCTTCTTCCTGAGGTTTCTTAAGAGGAGAGGCCTCTACCTTGTGATCGCCTATTGGGAAGGTGATTTTTCTTAAAGGAGGATGGTTATTTTGAACGGTGCCATCGGGGGTTTCCCAAACAGGTGTCCTTCTATTGGTATTGATAGGTTCTATGGATTTAAAAGGGTATTCAATGTTATTATCAGAACTATATAGCTTAAACCAATCAAAGAAAAGAATATGGGTTTTATATTGCTCAATAAAGCTGTAATAGCTTTCTTGGATCTTCTTTCGAATTTCAAGAAAGTGCTCGAAGAACCATGTTCTCTTCGAGAGGTTATGTGGAGCATAAAAGTCTTTGTGAAATAAATCTTTATTGATCTCAAAATCCTTTTCAAGGACATTAAGTTCATTAGAGATATTCTCAGTTATGACCGAAGCTGAGGGTGAGTCTGGAGGAGACTGTCTTTCAGCATAAACCGGGTGTGGAACTTGGGTTCTATACTCAACATTTTGTATGGAAGGCGAAGGTAAATCTGAGGTAGAATACCTTGGTCTTTCCGGGTAATTGGTTCTAGGATAACTAATTTGTCGTTTATAGTGCATGTTACTTTCAGAAGGAATACGAGAAGACCGTCCTAGGTTTTCAACAGAGGAATAGTCTGAATACCTAGAGCTAGTGCTTCTGTTAAAGCTGAGCTTAACACTACCATAAGAGTATTGTATGATCCGTTCAAGGTCGGTATTAGGTTCTGGAAGAGCTGGTGACTGTACTTCAGGTTCAGCAGCTCCCTCAAGGAACCAATGTTCAGGAAGACTGACATCATTCCATATATATATATATAACATTTACTGATGCGGTTTACTAAGAGAACCGCATCAGTTAATGTTCCAATGCATACAAAGATGTTGGCAGCAAAGCACATACCGCTGCGGTTTTACCTTGGAACCGCAGCGGTTTGTGCTTGTGAACCGTAGCGGTTGTTTTATGCATACTGCTGCTGCTCCAACCAGTGCGGGCCAAAACCGCAACAGAAAGCCCGGTTTTGACCGCAGCGGTTGGACTTTATTCCACTAGTAAATATTGGGCCCAAACAGTTCCTAATAAAAAGCTGAGCATTACAGTTATAAAATTATAAGCATGGGTTTTCTGCTTTTATAGTTTGTAACCAAGAGGTGGTAAAAATGCTACTTAATCCTCCACGAGGCTAAGTGAAGTAATATATCAGATTAGATTATAACTTTTTGTTCTTATTTTAAAAGTTTTCGAAGATATTATGCTATTGGACTCATCTATAGCGATGTGGCACCAACTTAACATTAAAGAGAGAGGGCGACACACAATACATAACATGTTTTAACTACATATTTTAATAGTAAATATATGTACATGTAGTTTTTTAATAGGAATTTCAAATCATGTAACACAGTTAAAACAATTTCTTAATTTCTCAAGTCATGTATATAGGAATGTTCGTAGGTTGGATTGTTGCGTTTTGGGAGTAACTCAAACCAAACTGCAAATATGTAGATTGACATTTTTCTAAACCAAATCACACCGCACTTTTGCCTAAACCAACCCAAACAGCACCACGTGAAACGATTTGGTGCGGTGCGATTTAACCATTCTTTCTTCCGCCATATGAGTGTAACCGTTTTTTATACGTGTGGACCGTTTTGTAAGATGCGGTGCGATTTAACCATTTTTTAAATTTGTGGACTATAGTAAAGTTTTGTAAGCTTGTTGCTGAAAATAGTTAATTAGCTACAAATCGTTGGAAAGGTAACTTGTATATGACTAAGATATATGGTCCAAAGTTGTTGAAAACCCGATATATAGTTCTTGTAACTAGATAATCTGATACAAAAGTCCAAAAATCCAATGTAAAATTAAAAAAATCATCTAAATAGTTTTGCGGTTCATGGTGCGGTCTTGAGTCTTACGAACCTAAACCGCAGTTTGCTTGAAATCACAAAACAACCCACAATTTTGAAACTGCAAACCAATCCAAACTGCGAAAAATGGTTTGGGGTGTGGGGAAATAATAAACTAGTGTTAGTTAGGGTTTAACTAGAGTTCGTTATGAGTTAATTATTATCATTAATTAGGTTATCTAAGGGTTATTTGGCTTAACTTGGTTGATTTCAACTGTTTTTTTTATAAATATGATAGTTAATGGAAAACTTGACGGCAGCGTCAAGTCATGTATTTTTCAAAACCTCAGAGGTACTTTGTGCATTTTCGAAACTGCATGGGCACTCAGACCATTTTCGTAAAATTCATGGGTAACTGATGAAAAATCCATATTTTATTTCATTGCTTGAATTTGCTATGAAAGATTTGGGAAATCTTTATTATTTTTTGGGTATTCAAGCCGTCTGTACTCCTGGGGATTATTTCTAAGTCAACAAATATATATCCACGACATTCTTAAGAAGTTCCACGTTCATACTGTTAAACCCGTTGGCACGCTCTCGCAATACTCTCTCTTATTGATAGTGACTTGTTAGCAGACCCTAGTGAGTATCGTACTATGGACGAAACTTTACAATACTTGCCTATGACACAACCTGATATTACTTAAATTGTACATCTTAGTTCTTAGTTTTTGCATGCTCCCCGCAAATCTCATATGTAAAATGCATTTACAGGTATTTATAGCATACAACGGGTCATGATCTTGGTTGCGTCCCTCTTGTGATGTATCCATCACTATTGCCTATTCGTATGCTAATTGGATTGTTGCCCCCGATAATTGTCGTTATAATACTAATGGTTATGCTATCTTCCTTGGCCACAATCTTATTGTCTGGTGTTCAAAGAAACAACTTACAATTTCTCGTTCTTCCACTAATGCACAATATCGTGTTGTAGCTTACACTTCTGGTTCACACATAACTTGCTGAATTTAGCCTTATCATTCGACAGCCAGTTAATCTTCTCTTTGCGATAATATTAGTGCTACGTGTTTAAAAGTTAATCTTGTTTAATTTAGTTGTAGTAAACATATTAAGATAGACTTGGTTGTTCATTTTGTTCCTACTCAGCTACAGTTATGCTATCTTTATTAGTTCTAGTCAACGGTTTGATTTTTTAAAGTCCAATCTGCACGTGGTTTTCCATGCACAGATTAAGGGAGTGTAATAGAGTATTAAGGGTATTTATGTAATATTAGGTATAAACCCTAATTATATTACATATATTAAGTGACAGGCACCCTAAGAAGGCCTTGATTATTTCTCAGTGTACTGAACAACCACTTCATTATACTTGGATAAGTAACCCCTATATATGATAATGATAATTTTACCCCCCACATTACATCTTACTATAAGTTAAGCAAACTTTTCTTATTACACATCATTGTAGATCAAGAAGGAATTGAATATTTTAAAATAAGCGATTTTTTATAATGAAGGCAAAAAAGTAATATTACGGGACATCATAACTCTCCATTGGCTTATATAATAGAGATAAACTAACAAATATCTTTTTTCTTTTGGCAAATATGATTACCTTTTTTTAATAATGTATAACTACCTTTTGTTTTATTGTGGGCAATAAATCATTTGAAAAGTGAAGAAATGCAACATAGCTGCATAGGAGAACGAGGCATGATAAAGACTAGGGGTGTCAATCTGGGTTATCGGGTGGGTCTGGGTTGGTCCAAGTTGGGTCGGATGTGTTTGAGTCAGATCGTACCAAATCAAACCTTTTCTCAGATCGAGTATGGTTGGGTCGGATCCACTTAGGTCGGATAAAGCCCGACCAACGTATCCTCGAGTGCGGGTTGGGTATGGGTCGGACCATTTCAACTCGGCTCAAATCGATTTTGGGTAGACATAAGTCGGGTTCCAAATAGGTTTGTGCTGATCACGTTGTATCTAGATGGACTTGGGCCGACTCAGTTCGTGTTTGGATGGACTTGGGGTGGCTCAAGTCGGATACAGATAGAGTTGGAATGGTCCATTATATGTTTGAGTCGGTTAGATTCTAGACATTATCGATGTCGATCGAAATTCGGGTTGGCACACGAATATTGATAAGTCATTTTTATATATAGTTTTTAGGCGCATAGGTTGCATTTTAGAGCATTTAGATTTATATTTAGGTTCATTATTGCATTATATTCTTAAGTTATGTTATTCTACTCCTATTTGGTATGTTTTCTTGGTTTTGATGAATTTCAGGTATTGAGAACGTATTTGGAGTATGATTAACTAAACTTGAGGATTAGGAACACTTGGAAGGAAAATACAATGCATAAGGATCGTTTGGAGTATAATTATTACGAGTTTGAGCGAAAACAAAGTGGAAAATCATTAGAAGAAATGTAAAAAAAGAGTCATCTCTACTCTTATGATCATAACTTTTGATGTGCTTCTTAGAATTGAATAATTCCAGCATATTGGGAAACTAGACTTGAAGAGCTTTCCAACGATAGGTGGCACACCCCGAGGAGACTTCTAGTCAAGGAGTTATGCCTTTCGGAAGATTGCATTGTTTCTGTTGGAATCTGCCACGCGTATGCGCGGATCACTATTCCGCCCATTTAATGATATTTTGACTTTCCTTACCTTGTAAATTACTTTCCTAGTCATATTAGGTTATTGAATACTCCCTCCGTCCCATAATATAGTGCCTACTTCATTTTTGGTGGGTCAAACTTTAAAATCTTTGACCGAATATTCTCATTTGTATATATAAAAAAACATATTCATGTGGGATCTTGTTAGATTCGTCTCAATGTGTAGTTTCATAATATCAACTTTTTATATTTTTTATTAATAAGGAATTGAAGATATTAAAGGTCAAAGTTACGTCTTGAAGACCGTGTAAAAAAGAAACAAGCACTATATTATGGGACGGAGGGAGTATTATTTAGAAGAGGATAATTACTCTTTCCTCTCTCCTCCTCCCCTTATCACGTTATTTCTTAGTCTTAGTTCATAGTTCTAGTTTTCTTCCTTTTGCTCTCTAGTTTTAGTTTAAACCCTAGTTTTTAATATTTTTCATTAATTCATTAGTTTTATTATTTCATTCTCTCTCTTTCACCGATTTCTTTAATTATGATTTTGTTTGTAGATTTATATTTTATTATTTATTTCATGATTGAGTAGTCTTGTTTTCTAGGGTTTGGGAATGCATGTTTATATGATATGATTATTGATTGATATTTATTCATGGTTTGATTAGTTATTGATTTCTCTAATTGATTAGTGTTTTTATTGTTAATCTTGCAATCTGATCAATTGCCTGATTAAATATTGCTAATATCGAGTCATAGATCGAGAGATAGTACTCTTTAGAGGTTTACCTACAATTAGCAAATCTGATTATGTTGAGCGATCGTACTAGCATATGTTGATTTGAGAGCGTTTAGACCCGACCGTAGGATTAACCTGTGCTCTAGATATCTGATTAATTGAACTATTGATGATATATTGATAGATTATATATATGAACATGGTGAACCATTGCCCTATATCCTTTTTATTTTGATTTTCGTAGATTGATTAGTTTAGAACCTTAATTATAATTATTATGATCTTGTTTAGTTTTCCTATACTTTAGAAGCTAGATTAAAACGACAATCTCTCTGTTGATTCGACCCTATTTACCCTACTACATTGTTAGAAGGTTTTGCAGGAATTATTTTTGACAGGTGTACGACAGCCTATCACATATCTATATGCGCAACAACGCGAGAAATACATAAATGAACAACTTAATAAAATTCGCCAATATTTACTACAATCATATTATCAAATATGTCTAGAGATTTTAATAATAACAATTTTTTAATATCTTATATAAAAGTATATACGAGAATATGAACTAAAGTTATGAGCAAAATATATTTGGATCGGTAACTGATTGGGCTGGGTTCTGATATGTTCGGGTATAACTCGGCTGGGTCAATTCCGAATTGGAATGGATCGGTTGGGAACCCAGATTATGTTGGATCAGAACAGATCGGATGCGGATCAGATGTGGGTGGACCTATGGGTTGGGTCTGTTTTTGACACTCCTAATATCCATTTTCGATCTTCCCCCTCAATCCTTTGTCAATGTCGTCCGATCCACTAGCAATCCTAATTCCATTTTCATTAACTCTAATAGGCCCAATCAATCTCCAACTTCCCCTCTGGATAACCATTTTAGTGAGACCAATCTCCCCAGTCCCACTATGGTTCAATAAGTGGGTAGTGATAGTCACAGTGCACCTTACATTACCCATGAATCAGGGTATGCAAGTGCTACTGTCACAGACATTCCAAATTCTTCTACCCCGAGCGTGATTGTCCAAGCACCCACCTTGTATGACGCTAAACTTAACCTCTTAAAAACAACCTACCTCTTTGACAAAATTTAGGGTGACCCATTTCCAACTGCTTATGTCATAAATCGTCTTCGTCGCGAATGGGGATTTATCCAAGGTGAATTATCCATCAGATACTTAGCTAATGACTGGTTTTTAATTCGTTTCTCTAACCCCCTCGATAAGTCTGATATCCAGGATCACTGACCTTGATTTGTCCAAGGTGTGAACTTTGTTCTGCTGCCTTGGCGTCCTTTTTTTAAACCCTTCTTTAGCTCCATAACTCAAGTTGACCAATGGGTCAAAATCCTTTTCCTCCCAAATGAATTCTGGTCTTGGTCTCACCTAGCAACCTTAACCGAAAAAGCAGGCCAATTGGTCTAGCTCGACAGATTCACCCAACAAAATGACGACAAGCCCAGTTTGCTCGGGTTTGCCTCAACATAAAAAATTCCAAAGCTGTTTCTCTGTCCATAACCATGACCTTCAACACCGACTCATCTGAATTATTCCTCACCTACGAGGGGGAAGTTCTCCCATTATGTGGTGCTAAGAACCACTTTCTTAACCTTTTCCCCAAGAGACCTGCTCCATGCCTAGATCTTGTAGTGGCAAAACTTGAGTTAAGTAACATCACAACTGCTGCTGATTCTCGTTGAATCTCTGTTCGACCTCAACGCTGGTAACGCTCTCGTATGCCTCAACATTACCAACGTCATATGCCTTTCAAACCTCTTCCCGCTCTCAAACCAATTTCAAGCCTCCTATGCACTTAAACTTTACCCCCCTGAATCCTCTAACAATGCTGAAGCTCTTACTTTTGGGGTCACGCCTGCCATTCCGCTCCATATATATTTTCCCACTATAGTAGCAGAGTTATAAAGTCTAATGTTGATGATATTCCATATGTATACTGGTGGCCTTAAGAACACAAAGTCTTCCCACCAATGGAAGCTAGCTATCCCGGTAGCACCGGATTCTCTTGTCTACAAAAAGCCTATAATAGAAGAAAAAAAGCCTGAAAAGCATCATGGAATTGTTGAATAAAGAATAAGTCCTCTCTTCCAAATAGCAATACGTTATTAGCAAAGCTAACATGTGTGATATTGAGCTTTTTAAATCTTGGATGAAACCTGAAATTCTTGTTGTTCATGTGTTGTAACCCCAATAAGCATTTATCAGATACTCCGTGAAAAGAACAAACAAATATGGTGAAATACCTTGTCTCAAACCTTTTTGAGCCTCAATAGGAACAGTGAGCTCACCATTAACATTGAAAGTGTAAGAAATTGTGTCGAGGCGAACCATAACCTATTATGTGATATTATGGAAAACTCCTTATTATATCAAACAAACTTAATTTGAGTTGTCAACTTTTTAGGCCAGTCCATACTAATAGTCCAAATAAAATGGTAAAATGGCAAAGTTAAAAAGACTTTCAAGTCATAAATGGGTCCAAGCCCATAAACTACCAACTCCATAGAGGGATCTCCATCCCTATAAATAGACCTCTTGAACACGGCGCGATTCTTCTAACACCAATTGAGATCGGGTCGTTTCAAACGTAGGTAATGGGTCGGTTTGATGAATAAATGGTGCAACGATATCAAAATATGTGTGTACAAGTCCAAAAACCATACGTAGAACAAGTTTTTGCTTAGAAACGGTTTGATCAACATTAGTCAACTGATCCTTGAGATGCTTTAGTTGTTGACAATAAGAAGATATGTCGGGAGAATTCGACAGATGCATGGCATTAAATTGGTTTTCCAAATACACAACGCATGTGTGTTTATTGTCTTGAATATGATTCTATGTTTCTTGCGCAGTAGCTCCTCTATATAGCACAATCTGGAGGAGATAAGAAGAGAAGGTACCATAGATCCATTTTTTGACAATGGAATCGAGGCGAATCCATAGTTCAACAGGAATATCCGAAGGAAGAGTTTTGGGATCGATGTGGTCCAAGACGTTACAGGCATGACAATGGATTTCAAACAATTCAACCCAATTAGCATATTTTGATTTTTCACAGTCGAGAATGATAGGGATCTCATTCTTGATATTGCTCACCGCCTGGGCAGGGTGGAAAACCGTTGGGGGCGAGGGGAGGAGTCGACTGTTCGGTGGCATTACCCGTCATGGTTGTGGGAAGCGTGAGGGGATGCGGGTAAAGGGCCGAACAAAATATCGAACAAAATTAAAAGGAGACGGCAAAGTGGTGGAGATCCGGTGGTGTGCGTGGTGGATGTGAGGTTAGGAAAAGAAAATTATGTTTTTGGATCTCAACTTACGCTCCTGATACCATGTTAGATAATGGAAAACTTTTCATACTTGGAGTGATTCTATTGATCAAAATATATAGGGTATACAATTTCGTAGTCCTAACATAGTTTGGAAACTATGCAAAGTATATCCTAAAACAATGAGAAAATACTATCCTAATATTATTCTCTATCACATTCAATAAACTGAGAGGGAAATCCAATTCCAATCTAAGATATCTAATAAAAAGTCATTCAACTGAGTCATAAGCCTTTTGTAAATTAATCTTAATCATGCTCCAATGAGAAATATGCTTCTTCCTATACCCCTTGCTAAGCTCATTACTCAAAAAAATATTATAAAAAATGACTCTACCCTTTAAAAAAGTAGCTTGGCTACCACCATTCAAACCATCCAAAACAACTTGCATTTAGTTACTAAAAAAAATAGAAATAATTTTGTAAGGAACACTACGGCATGCTATAGGCCTGAAGTTTTTAACATAACAAGCAATATCAACCTTAGGCACACGGGAAACATAGAAATAGTTAAAGTCTAGGCAAAAGGTGTGTTTATGCGTCGCTTCATAGGCGACTCCATAGAACGGACCCAATCCAATCGGTAGCTATGGAGTCAACTTTGAGGCGACACCGTAGGGCGTTTTGAGTCGATCGACTCCATAAAATAATTTTGTAGTGTCTCTGTCAACCACAGGCAACGAAGAAGAAACATTACCCATCTATATCTGATAAAAGCTTCTAGCTTCTTTACTTAACCCATATATATGACATCTTACACCATATAGTAAAACTTTGATAGTGTTTTGGCTCTGCCTCACTTTAGTGTAAGCATGAAAGTATTTAGTGTTGGGAGTCTTCAAGAGTTATCTAATCAGCTCTAGACTTTTGTTGCCATATCTGCTCATAATTTCTACTCCACTTCTCCAAATCAAGGAATATATGCTTTTAGTGTCAATCAAAGCAACATTTTCCCCATCAAACGTTGATTAAGCCTAATCCTATTGTAATGCAGCTCTTAATCCCTCAACCTTCTTAGAAGTCTTCTAAAATGTTTGGTATAAAGACTTGAGAGGAATTTTAAGAGCCTTTAATTTATACCAGATAATAAGAAAAGGATTAGGATGCAAAGTATGATGCACCCTTGCTAAAGAACATGAAGAAAAAAAAGTCGGTTAGAAACATTTAGAAACCTGAAGGAACATTCTTATTCATATAATTATATTTTTCCTTACATATAGATGATACAAGTACAAGATGGTCAAGCTAAACTTTGTCAATAGTGTCATAATTGTGGGAAAAAAATTGAAGGAAGGATTGGGTAGTGACCCCAAAATTTATATGCTTGAATTGCTAGTGGCACTAAAGCTTTGTTCATGTTTTTGTTGTTGATGATTTTGTAGATATTCAACCACTCTATACAACATAACAATGAAATCTGAGTAGGATTTGGTGGATTTTCAACGTACCCATTCGCCTAAATTGAAATGCAAAAATCTACAACTTTGGTAGATAAGGGGCAATTATGGATGATGTCAAAATTTGTACTCGCTATAGTTAGTCGATACACGTCCCATATATAATTGACTCGCATCTATTCGCCTCATTTGTACCTCTACCCGTTCCGCCTATGTTCGAAATATACATTATTTTCAACTTTTTAAAAATGTTTATGTTTGGGTTTTTTTCTATGGGGTGATCTTGTATTTTAGCTTTTTATATGTTGTATCCCTAATGTTTTTCTGCTTCTAAGTCATATTCTATAAAATATTTTTTTGCTGATGATTGATAACAACTTTTGGAGCAGCTTTTAATATTTTGACCAAGTCAAAAAAATATTAACTTTGATTGAAAAGTGTTTGGCGAGTACGTAATGTGGATTGTAGTTTTTGGCTCTTGATATGTCTCACAAAGCTAAAAAAATGTAACTATTATAGTATTATTTGACAGAGGCTACAAAATTAAAATTTAAAGTACAATTTAAGAACTTATTTTAATATTTGAATAAGTTGTCTGTGTCCATCACCTATCTCATACAGCTAATTTGCCACATCATGTTTTGGATAAGAAGATTCTACATTTGTCACATACAAAACTTTGACTTTAGATAATGCTTAAAAAGTAATAAAAAAAGGTCAAAGTAGTGGAAACTGAAAGACTTCCATTGTCAACACTTAGAAATGTAAATTGTACAGAGCCACTACATAAAGTTCAAAGGCAGAAAATGAAATGTCTTCCATAGTCAACACTTATCAGCAAATAATTGCTTTGCCAAAGACATAAATAATCCTCATACTGGTATGAATATCTCAGGATTGTTCTAAACTCTTGATAAAGCTTTTGTATCCTGTAAGCGAAACAACAATAATTTAAGCAATGACAGATTATATCTAGCAAAGATGTACTAGTCAAAATAAAAAGGCAGTTTCTTACATCTTTTTTTTCCAATATGTGCATAAAACTATTGTATAGCAATGCAGATGTACCAACATAAACATCTCATACATATCAACATAAATATCTCGTACCAAATAATTTCTTACATACCAACATAAAAAAATATTCTCATACATAACATAAGGAAATATTCAAATACATTCCAAGTTACTAACATAAAGAAATATTCAAGTACATATCAAGTTACCAACATAAAGAAATATTCAAATACATACCAACAAAATAACATTTAAAATTGTTTTAAAGAAAATTAAAAAGGGATATTATCTCAGATAACCCTGACATATAGGCCTTTTTCCCAAATAACCCTGACATTTTTTTTTTAGCCAGATGACCCTAAACTTGTATTTTGTCATTAAACCTGACGGAATTGTTAACGCCATTAACTATTTTCAAACAAAAATAATTACTGCCATTAAAAAAAAAAAAAAACCAAACTCATCTCTGTCTCTCTCTTGTTCTTCATCTCTTCTCAAGCATTCATCAATGGTTTTCACCACTTTCTCCAAAATTTCTTCCTCTTTTTTGTTTTGAAAAATTGTCGTGAATGTACAAGTGAATCTGGGTACAGTAAGATTCACCATTAATGTAAACAAGTTCATTCAAAAGAGAATAATCAAAAATTAAACCACAATTCTCTCTCTCCTCACAATTCTATGGGTCATGGGATTTTGTGGTTGCAACCATGATTAACCACAACAACATCAACATCATCTTCGACCTCCATACCCAAAAGGAAATCATAATTTCTCTCTCCTCTGCGTGAATCTGGGTACAAGTGAATCTGGGTTTTGGGTTTTGTGGGTTTTGGGTTTTGGGGTTTTGGGGGGCGTGAATCTGGGTACAAGGATATCCACCATAACCGGCAGAATTAAAACAAGGACTGATTCACTTGTAGTCTTGTACCCAGATTTCCTCTAAAACAAAAGCCTGCATATTCTTGAAGAAATATAAAAATGGAAAAGCAAATTCTCCAAAACAAGGTCAGAAGAGATTTCCTCTAAAACAAAAAGTAAGGAAACAAACTATAAGAAAAACCAAGCAAATTTAAAAAAAAAAGGACTGATTAATGGAAACAAAATTAGAGAGAGGAAGAATAAGAGTGAGGAAATCAAATTAAAACATATTATGGAATTTAAATTGAAGAGTAACAAAGACTTGAAGAGCAAGAGAGAGAAAATGGTGAAGAACAATAGAGAGAGGATGAAGAACATAAGAAAGAGGATGAAGAACACAAAATAGTTAACGCCGTGTCTTATTCCGTCAGGTTTAATGACAAAAATCAAGTTCAGGGTTATCGGAGACAGGGCTGCCAAAGTCGGGGTTATATTGGAAAAAGGCCTATAAGTCAGGGTTATCTGAGATAATATCCCAATTAAAAAAAACCCATATCTCCTTCAACCACTTAGAACAACATATCATCCATCTCCTTTCTTCAGCAGAATACCGATAGATTAGCAATCCATCTCCTTTCTTCAGCAGAAAAGATTAGCAACAAAATGGTAGAGAACTAAACATATTTCATATTTATGGTGTAACCAAATACCATATCAACGGTAGAAAAAAAAGAAAGACCTCCAAAAACCCAGACTACAATATATCCAACAGTTTTTGTTTTGTCGGTGTAAACCAAATATAGCAAAATGCACAACTGAGTAAACTAAATAAACCAGTGAAAATCCTTACAAGTATGAAAATATTTTTGAAAAGATATTAACCACAAGTTAATGAGACAGGAAAATCTGTCCATTCGATTTCTCTACCAGCTCATCCTCCACTTAACATTTGGAGGAACTGGTAGAGAGTAAGAAAAACGGTGAGTTTTTCCATTAAAAAAACATCTTTGGATATTTAAGTATCTAATAATTTGAAGAAAAATGCGACTCCAATTGCAACCAGCACATGTAAGCTTGTGAATTTGATATTACTTAGATTATCAAGAATGCCGTTAATATGTTTGTAGACATCAAAGCAATTCATTTTTTTTGAACTTAAACTGAAAATGCAACACAAAAATGAGAAAAATGAGTTGAACCACAAGTTGACGGGAATTTACATTATATATAGCGATAGTTCTATCCGCCAATTCCCTTGAATATCCCAAAGAATTATGTTCTCATGCTTCCCTTAGGAGAAGGAGAAGAGAGAAGAGGAAAGAGGAGAGAAAGAAAAAAATATTTATTTCTTCTCCTAGATCTTCTTTCATCTTCCATTTGAAGAGGAGAAGATAGAGAAGGAAATAGCAGATAAAGAAATAAAACTTTTTTCTTCTCTTGGATATAGTAGATGATAGTGTGTAGTTTCTCTCAAGCGTGTCTGCTTCTAATCTGCTACACTAAGGTCTAGAAAATAAAACAGATCTAGAAAATAAAATTGCAGGCCACCACATGACAGAAACAACATACAACCCCCAATGAGTTGGAATTCATCATACTTTTAACACCAATGACCTAAGTTTTAACAATTTATTTTGCAAGGGGGTTCAGTGGCAAAACAGAGGACGTTTCTCGTGGCAAATTCAATAGGCATCTTGGCATGGCGAAATCAAACAGGCATCTTCCCATTGCAAACTCAACAATCATCTTCTCAAAAAAAGGCATCTTCCCATGGCAAACTCAACAAGCATCTTCCCGTAGCAAATCAAATAAGGCATCTTCCCGTAGCAAATCAAACATTCATTTTCCATAGGTAAAATGAGTAACATGTTATTTTTGTCTTCTACTTTCATTTCTATTTTTATGCAAGCGAATAGCCAATCCTTTAACTAAATTTGTTTTGCGAGATTCTTATCCAATGACAATTTCGCCCAATTACGAAACAATGGCAATTTCGCCCGAGTACAAAGTAATATCTAATGGCAATTTCGCCTGATCACAAAACATATGCAAACAACAATTGGTATAACCTTTCAAAAGAAAGGAAAAATGCCTACGCAAATTACAAAACAAAGGTATACGAAATGCCAACTTCAAAACGGGTCGACGTTGTAGTTAGCAACACATGCATGCATGACACAAATGAAACACATCATTTCGAGCGAAATGACAAGCAAAACAACAGTAAACTTCAAACAAACATATACAAATTGCTTCCAGCAAGCAACATACGAGAAGCATATACAAAGTGCTTCTAGCAAATACATACAAATGGCAAAATATTGAGGCATATTCACTTTCAAATTGTCACATAAGGAATTTGCAAAACATCATCATGTACACCGTTTCAAAAAATATCTTGCAACAATCTCATACGCGACTAAGCAACATTTGCTAATTCGTCATCATTGCTTCATCCAAATCAGGAAATTGGGGGCTATTGTTATGGGGTAAAATTCCAGTCCACGTGGCAATCAATAATTGGCAATAATATAATTATTCGCCACTACCACTTGGCAGCAGGCGATTGGTTTGAAGATGGAATCAGGTTGCCAATGTGGCAGTTTATTGTGGCAGCTCCTAAAATGGTGGCAGGTTGTTCCCAAAATAATGGCAAGTGGAGGAAGAGGCAAACAGTAAGCCAGTGGTCAAATCAGTTGGCAAACTGTTGAGAAGATCAGGGGGGATCCCTAAAAAGTAGGAACTAACAAGTTGCAGCATATTTGACAGATTTTGGTTAACCCGTCATTCTTCCAACTATAAATATTCCTATTGTGAACCATGCAAATTAGATAAACTTTCTCCCAATCACGCATACCCCTAAAAACTATATTTCGCCTCACTCTCTCTGTTATTTTTCTTTTATATTCTTAATTTGTCATCTCTTTCTGTCTAAAACCTGAGTTGCTCCTCCGGCCAATCAAGCAAAACCAGTGTAATTGTACTGCAAATTGATATTATTATAGTGGATTGGTGGAACACCAATTCTCTCGTGGTTTTCTCCCCATTTAGAGGGTTTGTACGTAAATTTGTCATGTGTTATTTCTTTATTTCTGCACTATATTTCGCTCATTTATTTTGCCAAGTATTGCAAATTAATTGTCAACCCCCACTCCAAGCAAATTAGCATTAATGTGAAATTTACCCAAAACAATATGTAAGAAAAAACATAGTTATGTGAGATTTTGTTGGACTCGTTTTGATGTAAACTTTTAGAGCAACTTTTCATAAGTTTTATTAATGACTAATTAAATATGCTAATGGTCAAAGATATGCATTCCAAAATATGTAAAAGTACCAAATGGGTAAAATAAAAAAAATACACAAGGACTAGTGGACTACTCCATCTGTATTTTATTTTATCTTTCTAACTTGTAATCTTGACAATGAGAGAGAATCTTGTAAATGCTTCTCAATATATAAGAAAAATTATAGTCATGTAGGGTCTTACTTACTAATAAATGAGTACTTTATTTTATTCGTCTCGATGAGTACTTCATGTATATTCAATTGTTATAATTTTTTAGTAATATATAATAAAAGATATTTAAAGTCAAAGGAATACATTGGCAAACACATACAATTAAAATAGAAAAGATAAAAAAATACAAAGGGAGTATTTACTAATGAATGAGTCATTTTTTAGGGAACGCATGTACTACTAATAAGGAACCAACCTAAGCTTGGCCTAGTGGTAAGGAAAGAACCTTCCAACCTCAAGGTTGGGGGTTCAATTCACACTAGGGGCACTTTGGGAGAGGGTTTCCCTTTACCATTCCCCCTAGTATGAAAGTGTCTGCCCGCAAACCCAGTCCTGGTTGACCTGCAACAGGTTCCAGTCTGGCAGGGCCCTTCATCTTACCATGGGGACCCAAAATAATTGTAGTACTAATAAGGAATAGTACTATATATAGTAAATTGATCTATTGTACTAATTTTTGTTAACAAGAATACTTTGTCATATTGTGATTCAGAAAAAAAAAGAAGATGATACTTCATTTTAAATTAGAAAAAATAAGCTTCACTTCGTCTAAATAAACATTTAGCCTCAAATTGTATGCAATGACCTAAGGTATCACAAGTGTAACTAATTAAGCTAGTAAAACACTAAACCGCGTAATCAACATTTCAAACATAAAAAGTTGTAAAAACTAATTGACCAAGTGTTGACGGGATAAATAAAAGATAGTCAATCTATATACAATGAAATTGACTTTAACTACAATTTATCCAAATAGCCTTGCTCTTCCAAGAAGGTTTTGCTGGAGACAAATTCCACTAGAATATTCCTATCCAATAAATTCATGGATTATACACCATATTTTATCAAAATTTATCCAAATAGCCTTACTCTGCTAAGAAAGTTTTTATAGACAAAATTCCAATAGGGTTATTTTTATCTCCGTCCTTCGACAATTCATAGACAATCAGTATTGTATGCACGAGGTGTATGATAAATAGCCCACTTTTAAGTCCAAATGAGTTACTTTAATTTTTTAGGTTAAGAAGGGTAACTTTTAAACAAAGGGTGATTTTTAACGTTGAATGAATCACTTCTATGTAAGTAAAATTGATCCATTTTGGACAAAAAGTTATGTCTACCTGACACATAATTCTTTTTCTTAATGAGGTCATTCGAAAAATTAACCCACCATCTCATGAAATATATTGTGATTCATTGATCATACGCCATACGTTTTGGCACAAGCGAACGCCTGTTCAATATAGTGACTTCATAAGATTCTAATCAGAACTTATTTCTACTCTTAGTAGAGGATAACGTGTAGTTTCTCTCAAGCGTGTCTGCACCAAATCTCCCTTCCTAATGTTTTGCAGTAGGTGAGAAAGATCGAAGTGGAAAAAAGGTACTACACTATACACTAAGGTCTAGAGAGAGGGAGGAGAAGTGAAGTATAAAACTACAGGCACACTAACCCCCTCGACAAGTCTAATGTCTAGGATCGCTGATCTTGATTTGTCAAAGGTCTGAACTTTGTTCTACTGCCTTGGCATCCTTTTTAAACCCTTTTTTAGCTCCATAACTCAAGTTGACCAATGGGTCAAAATCCCTTTCCTCCCAAATGAATTCTAGTCTTGGTCTCACCTAGCAACCTTAACCCAAAAAGAACGCTAATTGGTCTAGCTCGACAGATTCACCCAGTAAAATGACGACAAGCCCAGTTTGCTCGGGTTTGCCTCAACATAAACATTTCCAAAGTTGTTCCTCTGTCCATAACCATGACCTTCAACACCGACTCATCTGACTTCTTTCTCACCTACGAGGGGGTTCACGAAGTTCGCCCATTATGTGGTGCTAAGAACCACTTTATTAACCTTTGCCCCAAGAGACCTGCTCTATGCATAGATCTTGTAGTGGCAAAACTTGAGTCAAGTAACATCACAACTACTGTTGATTCTCGTTGGATCTCTGTTCGACTTCAACGTTGGTGATGCTCTCGTATGCCTCAATATTACCAACGTCATATGCCTATCAAACCACTTCCTTCTCTCAAACCAATTCCAAGCATGGAGCAGAGTTCTTACTTTCGGGGTCACGCCTGCCATTCCAAGCATGCATTAAAACTTTACCCCCCTGAATCCTTTAATCATGCTGAAGCTCTTACTTTCGGGGTCACGCCTGCCATTCCGCTCCATATATATTTTCCCAGGATAGTAGCAGAGTTCCAAAGTCTAATGTTGATGATATTCCAAATGTATACTAGTTGCCTTTAGAACACAAAGTCTTCGGAGCAATGGAAGCTAGCTATCCTGGTAGCACCGAATTCTCTTGTCTACAAAAAGCCTATAAATAGAAGAAAAACTAATTAAATCAAACAAACTTAATTTGCGTTGTCAACTTCTAAGGCCAGTCCATATTAATAGTCCAAATAAAATGATCAAATGGCAAAGGTAAAAAGACTTTCAAGTCATAAATGGGTCCAAGCCCAAAAATTACCAAGTTCATAGAGGGATCTCCATTCCCTATAAATAGACCTTGATTGGGCCGTGTTTGGGGCTTCCTGAACACGGCGCGATTCTTCTAAAACCAATTGAGATCGGGTCGTTTCAAACGTAGGTAATGGGTCGGTTTGATGAATAAATGATGCAACGGTATCAACATATGTGTGTACAAGTCCAGAAACCATACGTAGAACAAGTTTTTGTTCGGAAACGGTTTGATCAACATTAGCCAATTGATCTTTGAGATGCTTTAGTTGTTGACAATAAGAAGTTATGCTAGGAGAATTCGACAGATGCATGGCATTAAATTGGTTTTCGAAATACATAACGCATGTGTGTTTATTGTCTTGAATATGATTCCATGTTTTTTGCGCAGTAGCTCCTCGATATAGCACAGTCTGGAGGAGATCAGAAGAGATGGTACCATAGATCCACTTTTTGACAATGGAATCAAGGCGATTCCATAGTTCAGCAGGAATATCCGGTCGTGGAGTTTTGGGATCGATGTGGTCCAAGATGTTACGGGCATTACAATGGATTTTAAACAATTCAGCCCAATTAGAATATTTCGATTTTTGATGGTCGAGAATGATAGGGATCTCATTCTTGATATTGCTCATCGCATGGGCAGGGTGGAAAACCGCTAGGGGCGGGCGGAGGAGTCGACTATTTGGTGGCATCACCAGTCACGGTTGTGGGAAGCGTGAGGGGATGTGGGTAAAGGGCCAAACAAAATATTGAACAAAATTAAAAGAAGGTGGCAAAGTGGTGGACATCCGGTGGTGTGCGTGGTGGATGTGAGATCCGATAAAAAAAATTGTGTTTTTGGATCTCAACCTACGCTCTTGATACCATGTTAGATTATGGAAAACTCCTTAAACCTGGAGTGATTCTATTGATCAAAATATATAGGGTTTACAATTTCGTAGTCCTAATATAGTTAGGAAACCCAATTCCAATTTAAGATATCTAATAAAAAGTCATTCAACTGAGTCATAAGCCTTTTGTAAATTAATCTTAATTTTGCTCCTATGAGAAATATATTTCTTCCTATACCCCTTGCTAATCTCATTACCCAAAAAAATATTATAAAAAATGAGTCTACCCTTTGAAAAAGCAGATTGGCTGCCACCATTCAAACCATCCAAAACAACTTGCATTTAGTTAGTCAAAGAAATAGAAATAATTTTGCTAGGAACACTACAGCATGCTAGGCCTGAAGTTTTTAACAGAACAAGCATTATCAACCTTAGGCACAAGGGAAACATAGAAATAGTTAATGTTTAGGCAAAAGGTCTGTTTATGCGTCGCTTCACAGGCGACTCCATAGAACGGGCCTTATCCTATCGGTAGCTATGGAGTTGCCTTTGAGGCGACACCAAAGGGATTTTTGAGGCGATCGACTCCATAAATAATTTTGTAGTGTCTTTGTCAACCACAGTCAATGACGAAGCAACATTACCCATCAATCTCTGATAAAAGCTTCTAGATTCTTTAATTAACCCATGTATATGACATCTTACACCATCATCTAGTAAAAGTTTGATAGTGTTTTGGCTCTGAAAGTATTTAGTGTTGGGAGTCTTCAAGAGTTATCTAATCAGCTCTAGACTTTTGTTGCCATATCTGATCATAAATTCTACTC
This sequence comes from Beta lomatogona, assembly GCA_947646795.1. Classification (NCBI taxonomy): domain Eukaryota; kingdom Viridiplantae; phylum Streptophyta; class Magnoliopsida; order Caryophyllales; family Amaranthaceae; genus Beta; species Beta lomatogona. The sequence continues at coordinate 98,996 of CANSNZ010000839.1, read as the reverse complement.
CACTTCTCCAAATCAAGGAATATATGCTTATCAAAGTCAATCGAAGCAACCTTTTTCCCATCAAATGCTGATTAAGCCTACTCCTGTTGTAATGCAGCTCTTAATCCCTTAACCTTCTTAGAAGTCTTCTAAAATGTTTGGTATAAAGACTTGAGAGGAATTTTAAGAGCCTTTAATTTGTACCAGATATTAAGTAGTGGACTAGGATGCAAAGTATGATGCACCCCTGCTAAAGAACAGGAAGAAAAAAAAAAACCAGTTAAAATATTTAGAAACATGAAGGAACATTCTTATTCACATAACCATATTTTTCCTTACATATAGATGATACAAGTACAAGATGGTCAAGCTAAAGTATGTCAATAGTGTCCTATTTGTGGGAAAAGAAATTTGAAGGAAGGATTGGGTAGTGACCCCAATATTTATATGCTTGATTTGCTAGTGGCATTAAAGCTTTGTTCATGTTGTTGTTGATTATGATTTTGTAGATATCCAACCACTATATACAACATAACAATGAAATCTGAGTAGGATTTGGTGGATTTTCAACGTACCCATTCGCCTAAATTGAAATGCAAAAATCTACAACTTTGGTGGATAAGGGGCAATTATGGATGATGTCGAAAATTGTACTCGCTATAGTTAGTGGATACACGTCCCATATATAATCGACTCGCATCTATTCGCCTCATTTGTACCTCTACCCGTTCCGCGTATGTTCAACATATACATTATTTTCAACTTTCTTAAAATGTTTATGTTTGGGTTTTTCTATGGGGTGATCTTGTATTTTAGCGTTTTATATGTTGTATCCCTAATGTTTTTCTTTTTTTTAAGTCGTATCCTATAAAATATTTTTTTGCTGATGATTGATAACAACTTTTGGAGCAGCTTTCAATATTTTGACCAAGTCAAAAAAATAATAACTTTGATTAAAAAGTGTTTGGCGAGTACGTAACGTGGATTGTAGTTTTTGGCTCTTGATATGTCTCACAAAGCTAAAAAAATGTAACTATGATAGTATTATCTGACAGAAGCTACCGAATTAAAATTTAGAGTACAATTTAAGAACTTATTTTAATATTTGAATAAGTTGTCTGTGTCCATCACCTATCTCATATAGCTAATTTGTCACATCATACTTTAGATAAGAAGATCCTATATTTGTCACATACAAACCTTTAACTTTAGATAATGCTTAAAAAGTAATAAAAAAGGTCAAAGTAGTGGAAACTGAAAGACTTCCATTGTCAACACTTAGAAATGCAAATTGTACAGAGCCACTGCATAAAGTTTAAAGGTAGTAAATGAAATATTTTCCATAGTCAGCATTTATCAGCAAATAATTGCTTTGCCAAAGACATAAAGAATCCTCAAGCCGGTATGAATATCTTAGGATTGATCTAAACTCTTGATAAAGCTTTTGTATCTTGTAAGCGAAACAACAATAAGTTAAGAAATGACAAATTATATCTAGCAAAGATGTACTAGTCAAAATATAAAGACAGTTTCCCAATCTGTGCATAAAGCTACTGTATAGCACTGACAGATGTACCAACATAACCATCTCATACATATCAACATAAATATCTCATACCAAATAATTTCTTACTTACCAACATATAAAACAAATATTCTCATACATAACATAAAGAAATATTCAAATACATTTCAAGTTACCAACATAAAGAAATATTCAAATACATACCAAGTTACCAACATAAAGAAATATTCAAAAATATACCAACAAAATAACATTTATATATGTTTTAAAGATTTTTTTTTTAAAAAAACCCACATCTCCTTCAACTGCTTGGAACAACATATCATTCATCTCATTTCTTCAGCGGAATAGATTAGCAACAAAATAGTGGAGAACTAAACAGATTTCATATTTATTGCGTAACCAAATACCAATATCAATGGTAGAAAAAAGAATCGAAAGACCTCCTAAAACCCAGACTACAATATATCCAACAGTTTTTGTTTTGTCGGTATAAACCAAAAATAGAAAAACACAGAACTGAGTAAACTAAATAAACCAGTGAAAATGCTTACAAGTCTGAAAATCTTTTTGAAAAGATATTCGCCATAAGTTAATGAGATAGGAAAATCTGTCCTTTCGAACTCTCTACCAGCTCCTCCTCCACTTAACATGTGGAAGAACTGGTAGAGAGGAAGAAAAACGGTGAGTTTTTCCATTAAAAAAACATCTTTGGATATTTTAGTATCTAATAATTTAAGCTGTGACTCCAATTGCAACCAACATATGTAAGCTTGTAAATTTGATATTACTAAGATTATCAAGAATGTCGTTAATAAGTTTGTAGACATCAAAGCAATTCATTTTTTTTTTTTGAACTTAAACTGAAAATGCAACACAAAAATGAGAAAAATGAGTTGAACCACAGGTTGAAGCGAACATGCATTATATATAGAGATAGATCTATCCGCCAATTCCCTTGAATATCCCAAAGAATTTTGTTCTCATGCTTCCCTTAGGAGAACGAGAAGAGAGAAGCGAGAAGAGGAAAGAGGAGAGAAAGAAAGAAAATTTCTTTCTTCTCCTAGATCTTCTTTCATCTTCCCTTAGAGGAGGAGAAGATATAGAAGGAAATTAAAGAGCAGATAAAGAAAGAAATCTTTTTTCTTCTCTTGGATATAGTAGAGGATAGTGGGATAGTGTGTAGTTTCTCTCAAGCGTGTCTGCTTCGAATCTGCTACACTAAGGTCTACAAAATAAAACAGATAATCTGCTGCACTAAGGTCTACAAAATAAAACTGTTGGCCACTATATGACAGAATTAACGTGCAACCCCCAATGAGTTGGAATTCATCATACTTTTAACACCAACGACCTAAGTTTTGACAATTTGTTTTGCAAGGGGGCTCAATGGCAAAACAGAGGACGTTTCTCATGGCAAATTCAACAGGCATCTTGGCATGGCGAAATCAAACAGGCATCTTCCCGTTGTAAACTCAACAAGCTTCTTCTCATGGCAAATCAAATAAGGCATCTTCCCATGGCAAATTTAATAAGCATCTTCCCGTAGCAAATCAAACATTCATTTTTCATAGGCAAAATGAGTAACATGTTATTTCTGTCTTTTACTTTCATTTCTATTTTTACGCAAGCGAATAGCCAATCCTTTAACTAAATTTGTTTTGCGAGATTCTTATCCAATGACAATTTCGCCCAATTACGAAACAATGGCAATTTCGCCCGAGTACAAAGAAATATGTAATGGCAATTCGCTTGATCACAAAACATATGCAAACAACAATTGGTATAACCTTTCAAAAGAAAGGAAAAATACCTACGCAAATTACAAAACAAAGGTATACAAAATGCCAGCTTCAAAACGGGTCGACGTTTTAGTTAGCAACACATGCATGCATGACACAAATGAAACACGTCATTTCGAGCGAAATGACAAGCAAAACAACAGTAAAATTCAAACAAACATATACAAATTGCTTCCAGCAAGCAACATACGAGAAGCATATACAAAGTGCTTAATGCAAATACCTACAAATGGCAAAATATTGAGGCATATTCACTTTCAAATTGTCACATAAGGAATTTGCAAAACATCATCATGTACGCCGTTTCAAAATATATCTTGCAACAATCTCATACACGACTAAGCAACATTTGCTAATTCGTCATCATTTGCTTCATCCAAATCAGAAAATTGGGGGCTATTGTTATGGGGTAAAATTTCAGTCCACGTGGCAATCAATAATTGGCAATAATATAATTATTCGCCACTACCACTTGGCAGTAGGCGATTGGTTTGAAGATGGAAGCAGGTTGCCAACATGGTAGGTTGTTGTGGCAGCTCCTAAAATGGTGGCAGGTTGTTCCTAAAATAATGGCAAGTGGAGGAAGAGGCAAACAGTAAGCCAGTGGTCAAATCAGTTGGCAAAAGATCAAGGGGGATCCCTAAAAAGTAGGAACTAACAAGTTGCAGCATATGTGACAGATTTTGCTTAAACCGTCATTCTTCCATCTATAAATACTCCTATTGTAAACCATGCAAAATAGATAAACTTTCTCCCAATCACTCATACCCCTAAAAACTATATTTTGCCTCACCCTCTCCGTTATTTTTCTTTTATATTCTTAATTCGCCATCTCTTTCTCTTTAAAACCTGAGTTGCTCGTCCTGCCAATTAGGCAAAACCAGTGTAGTTGTACTGCAAATTGATATTATTATAGTGGATTGGCGGAACACCGATTCCTTCGTGGTTTTCTCCCCATTTAGAGGGTTTCCATGTAAAATTACCTTGTGCCATTTCTTTATTTATGCACTATATTTCGCTCATTTATTTTGCCAAGTATTGCAAGTTAATTGTCAACAGCAAATTAGCCTTAGTGTGAGATTCGCCTAAAACAATATGTAAGAAAAAAAAAACATAGTCATGTGAGATCTTGTTGGATATGTTTTGATGTAAACTTTTAGAACAACAACTTTTCATAAGTTTTATTAATGACTAATTAAATAGACTAATGGTCAAAGATGTGCATTCCAAAATATGTAAAAGTACTAATGGGTAAAATAAAAAAAATAAAAAACACAAGGACTAGTGGACTACTCCATCTGTATTTTATCTTATCTTTCTAACTTGTAATCTTGACAATTAGAGAGAATCTTGTAAATGCTTCCCAATATATAAGAAAAATTATAATCATGTAGGGTCTTACTTACTAATTAATGAGTGCTTTATTTGATTCGTCTCGATGAGTACTTTATTAATATTCAATTGTTATAATTTTTTAGTAACATAAAATAAAAGATATTTAAAGTCAAAGAAATACATTGCCAAACACATACAATTAAAATCGGAAAGATAAAAAAAATACAAAGGGAGTATTTACTAATGAATGAGTCATTTTTCAGGGAACGCATGTACTACTAATAAGAAGCCAAGCTAAGTTTGGCCTAGTGGTAAGGAAAGAACCTCCAACCTTGAGGTTGGGGGTTCGATCCCCAATAGGGGCACTTTGGGAGAGGGTTTCCCCTTACCATTCCCCCCAATATCAAAGTGTCTACTCGCAAACCAAGACTGGGTTAACCTGCGAGAGGTTCCGGTCTGGCAGGACCCTTCATCTTACCATGGGGGCCCCAAAATAAAAATTGTAGTACTAATGAGGAATAGTACTATATATAGTAAATTGATCTAATTTACGAGTTTTTGGTTAATAAGAGTAACTTATTAAGCTAGTAAAACATTAAAACCACGTAATCAACACTTCAAACATAAAAAGTTCTAAAAACTAATTGACCAAGTGCTGACGGGATAAATAAAAGATAGTCAGTCTATAAACAATGAAATTAACTTTAATTACAATTTATCCAAATAGCCTTACTCTTCCAAGAAGGTTTTGCTAGAGACAAATTCCACCAGTTAATTCATATCCAATAAATTCATGGATTATACACCATAATTTATCAAAATTTATCTAAATAGCCTTACTCTGCTAACAAAGTTTTTATAGAAAAAATTCCAGTAGGGTTATTTTTATCTTTGTCCTTCGATAATTCATAGACAATTAGTATTGTGTGCACGAGGTGTATGATAAGTAGGTCACTTTTAAGTCCAAATGAGTTTCTTTTTCAGGTTAAGAAGGGTTACTTTTAAACAAAGGGTGATTTATAACGTTGAATGAATCACTTCTATGTAAGAAAACTTGATCCATTTTTACCAAAAAGTTATGCCTAACTAACACATAATTCTTTTTCTTAATGAGGTCATTCGAAAAGTTAACCCACCATCTCATGAAATATTTTGTGATTCATGGATCATACGCCATACGTTTTGGCACAAGTGAACGTCTGTTCAATATAGTGACTTCATAAGTTCAGTAGATTCAAGGGAGTTTTGGGATTAACAAAAGAGCTAAAGGAGGAAGGAAATTTATTATTCAAGCAACGAAAAATTAAAGATGCTCTTGAAAAGTATGGTTATGCAGGGGTTATTCTTGCTAGGTATGATTTTGTGGACGATAAAGATATGATTGATTGTTTTGATCTTGCTCTCTGTATACTTTTAAATTCTACAGCTTGCTTTAGCAGGCAAAATGAGTTTGAGCAAGTGGGTCGGATTTGTTCAATCATCTTGGTTTTTTCGACCCAAATAATGTTAAAGCTTTATTTAGAAGGGCAATGGCTGCAATAGAATTAGGGGAAATTGAGTGGGCCTATTGGGACTTGTTGATGACTGCCAATGTTGATCCTCCAAACCGAGAAGTAACTATGAAACTTGAAAAGGTTAGAACTCCCTGCATGAGGTTAGATAAAAAAAGCACTCCCATGAGGATATCCCAACAAGGTTTAGGTCTAGGCCTTCTGTCGTCAAAGAAGAAGGCAAAAGGTTTTTCAGGAAAGCAAGATATAATCGATCAAGAGGATGCGCAGAGGGAGCATCCTTCAAGTGTGAGGGAATATGATTCCGGTGTGCATGATAAGATGGAAGTTCATGACCTATCAGCTGGAGTGGATATGGGACATAAACGATGTCTAAATGTTGAAGGGGACAATTCTTCGGCTCAAGTAATGAAAGAGGTGATAGAAGAAAGCGTAGAGGATGTTAAGACATATTCCAGAACAAAGAAATTTAATCTGGCGGAGCCTAAGTATCGGTTATCAAACCGAAGGACGCCGGGCTCCTCTATTTCCTTTTCAAGGGACGATTATCAAGTGCTAATGGAAGGGAAGTCTATTCAGTGTTTTAACTCTAAGTTCGGTTCTTTGATGAAGGTAAGAGTAGTAATTGAACCCATAAGAGATATTGAGAGTAAGAATGTGTGTGAAGAAGAGGGATTAAGTGAATCTTCTAGATTGGAGCAAATAATTCAGAATGTAGTGATGAGTGACGACAAGATGGAGTCGAATGATCAAGTCAAGGGGAGTACTACAATGGAGTTTTCGGTTGAGTGAAGGGAAGGAGGTGAGGAAGGTGAAGATGGGAGTAGTATAGTAGGTAGCCAGCATCATAATGCCAAGAGCGAGATGGATGTTCATATCTGTATAAATTCTGTGCTAAATTTAAGAGGGAGACGACAATCAAAGCTCTCTTTTTCAGCAAGAAGAATGAAGACAACTTGTCCCCGTACGCAAGTGAAAAATTGTGGTCGACAAATAAGTTCTAGGGGTAAGGCCAGTCTCTGTTTATTCTCTAATCGTTCTTCTCATTGCAGGCGGAGCATTGGTAGGAAAAGAAAAGAATTACTTCCTCCATCAGGTTTATACAACCGACCAAGGAAAAAGTGTTGTTACTGTTGTCATGTTACTAGTTTTGAGTCTTGTAGTGTTTATTGTAATATTAACTCGCTTTGTAATGCTTGTAGTGGTACTCGTAAGTAACCCACGAAATGGTTGGTAGCCAGGAGTAGTGGGGTTGTGTTTGTTTTTTTTCTTTTCTTTGTTTGTGCTTGTCGCAAAAAAAAAAAAGATTTTAATCAGAACTTCTTTCTTCTCTTAGTAGAGGATAGCGTGTAGTTTCTCTCAAGCTTGTTTGCACCAAATCTCCCTTCCCAAAGCTATGCAGTAGATGAGAGATATGGAAGTGGAAAAAAGGTACTACACTGTACACCAAGTTCTAGAGAGAGGGAGGAGAAATGAAGTATAAAACTGCAGGCACACGTCGCTGTCGAAATTTATGGGAGGTGAGATTCCCTTGTATTATTATTTTTTCTACAGTGTGACATAATGATGGTATTTGATGATTTTTTTCATACTATCTGAGGTTGACTACATTCATTAAGGCATAATTATACAAGAAAGCCACACAAATCGTATTTAACAATAAAAAAAATCACATGAAAATCAATTCTAACGACCATGTTAATTTTGTTTAAATTTACACTCTAATGAAATTATTTAATGTTAAACAACTTCACCAAAATATAATTAGTAGAAAAATAGTAACAAAATTTATCACTAATGTCATACACTACGGGATAAACAAAAATACGAGATCATTTGATATAATATACTCCATATGATTATAGATTCGGTTAACGACATGATGTTGGGTTTGCCTTTTTCTATCTTAATATTAAAAAGTTACTCTATATATAAAAGAAAAAGAGATTTAACTGGAAAAAAATTCTTCCTAAAAACACAATATAAATACTCCCCCAATTTCACAAATATTGTTTAACTTTGTTTTTTGCAATTTTTATCTTCACCGCTTGGATCATCATTTGTGCTTCATATATACGTAAAGAAAAGTATTATCACATGAGATTTTGTTTAATTCGTGCCAATTATGTATTTTTAAGGTACTAACTTTTGATAATTTTTACGAGTACATAATTAAATATATTAGTGCTTAAAGGCTAACATTGATAAACGTGAAAAATAGGGTAAGTTTTTCCGAAAGATTATAGTAGTATAATACTAAAACAATAGTGGTTCCACACTTTTGTATGTAGCTGCCATTGTACAACTTTAAGGTGCATTGTGCATTATATTAGTTTATTAGTGTTCTTATACTAGATAGTAAAATAGAAATTTAAAATGTCTTACATTAGAATTAATTATGCCTATATCCAAGTATCCAAACCGAAACATGAGATTAAGATTTAGACCGTAAAAAAATAGCTAAAGATTTTAGAATAAAAACTAGATAAGGGGTTGCCCCAAAACCTGAGGAACTAAATGAATGAATGAGAGAAAATGTATATGAGAAATAAATGCAATATCCAAATTGTAAAACTAATCCAACAAAGCGTTTTTTCTATGAAATGTTTTTCCTTACCAGCTTCCCTTAAGGGCAATAGACTAACAAAATGTTTTTCTATGAAATGTTTATCCTAATTGACACATATGACAATTATAAAATCCAAAAAATAAAAAGATAAGACTACCTTCTTATTTTTCTTGGTAGGTTTATGGATTGTTAATGTATGTTCTTTGAGATTATAATTGTAATTGTAAGTTTAGGTAGAAAGAAATTTTGTATAATTGTTTGGAATTGCTCTAATTATAACAGTTTAATTTTCAATTGAAAATTTCTCTTTTTAAACATATTTTTTGGAAGAGGTTTTTATGCATATATTACATCTTATTATAAGTTAAGCAAGCTTAACTTTTCTTATTACACATCATTGTAGATCAAGAAGGAATTGAATATTTTAAAATAAGGATTTTTTTTTTATAATGAAGGCAGAAAAGTACTTTTAAGGGACACCATAACTCTCCATTGACTTGTATAAGAGAGATAGACTAACAAATATCTTTTTCCTTTTGACAAATATGATTACCTTTTTTTTAATACTGTGTAATTACCTTTTTGTTTTATTGTGAGCAATAAATCTTAGACCTTTTAAAAGTTGGAATTGGTTACACTATTCAATTAAATAGTATTCTGAGTCACAAAACCTTGAAATTGACTATTCATTTGCCTTGGCAAATCTCAGCCCTCCATCTTTCCTCCCATATGAACCGCACGTTTCCTTTCTTTCTCTCCTCTTCTCCACGTCTCTCAATCTCTCTCCTACCATCAATCCATCCCCTTTCCTCTTCGAAACTGAAAAATCGATGAAACCCTAGGGCCTAGACCGGCACTCCCGCTTCCACCAATGGCGATTCCTCTGCTTCGCCCTCTTCTTTGGTCGCTTTGATCTCTCTCAGGCGAAGACGATGAAGAATACGGCGGTCAGAATGACATCTCCGGCTATAAAATCCGGCGATAACTTAGGGTTTGACTACCTTCCTATCAATCCATCATCCATCATTTTCTGAGCCTGTGAAAGTGTTCGAGCGGACTGCAAATCTAGCAAACAATCAAATCATTAATTACCGATGTGATCCCTCGGAGAAATGGTTGGTTCTGATCGGAATTGCTCCTGGATCCCCTGAGGTATGCTTTTGCCTAATTTCCATAGTTTTCTGCAATTATTGATGATGGTATATGAGAGTTTACATAATGAATATGGTGGAGCATTGTTCTTTCTTCAATATTCATCTAACATCTCATTGTATCTTTTAATTTTTGAATACGTAAGATCTTGTGTCACCAACTCTTGTGCTGGGAGTTTTCTGTGTACAACTAGAAGGATATTGGATATTACAGCTTAATTGAATGTGTCCCTTGATGCAAACTACATCCTAGCTGCAAATAGTCATCACATTCTATTTAATTTTTATTTATATATATAAATAATCCATATGTAATCCAATACTCGCAAAGTTTTGTTTCGAGACAAAGGTGGTGTGGGCTATCTTTTTTTCCCTTCCGCATTATATAACTTAGGACGTACTTTGCCATACTGCAGAAGCCACAATTGGTTAAAGGAAACATGCAGCTGTTTTCAGTGGATCAGCAGCGTAGTCAAGCTCTTGAAGCTCATGCAGCTTCATTTGCTCAATTCAAGGTCCTCCTCATCCCTGAATGCCTCTGTTTTTCTCTAGAAATATCTGTATTCATAGTCTAAGTAGGTTATTATAAGTATTCTGTCACCATTCATTGATACTCACCAGTGATTCGTATTTTGGGTATAGGTTCCCGGAAACGAAAATCCTTCAACTCTTATTTCCTTTGCCAGCAAGACATCTAATGCTGGACAGGTTACTTCAAAGTTGCATGTCATCGAACTTAGTGCCCATCCTGGTAAGCTTCCTTTGCAGCTTTGCATCACTTTGTCACCTTCCTTTCTTATGCTGACAGTCATTACTTCTTGAGAGTTGTACATCGAGATGATTGTTTTGTCCCAATGGTTCGTATGCTTTAGGTATTGTTAATATAGTATAGTCAATAATAGAAATTAGACAAATTATTGAGTTGTGCTTATTTATTGGGACATAAGATCAATTCCTCTGTAGGAGATTGCTGTTCTTAGTTGGCAGCTTTCTGACATAACAGTTCTTAGAGTTGCCAGTCAATGAAAATGGCTTGAGTTCTTATTTTTAGATTTGGCATTATCAATTTCAGTTCTTAGAGTTGCGCTTTTTTTGCGCCTTCAACTTTGTCAAACGACAAACACTGACGATTAGTGAGGTATAAATCTTATGTTGCTAAATGCAGAAGAGAACAAGATGCTCGATTGGCCTCCCAACTTTTTACTCTTATGGACGCAAATCGGCCCACATCAACTGCACCCCAATTTGTTGTAGTAGCATCAACTAACAGTACGTTCCCTACACTATCATAGTGAGAAGAAGGTGACATGAAGGAAACAGGTTCAATATTTTAAATAATCGAGTGACTGTCCACCAATTTTAGGCTAAAAAAAGCTCGATTATATAACCACCCCTTCAAAGATCAAGTTAGTTACCCTTTAAAGCATCCCAACATTTGCTTTAAATTGTTTGCTTGTAAGATTCTTCCCTTTTTAAAAATATCAGCCCACTTTTTTCTTTGTGAATTGTTTTGCTTTTGGAAAAATTTGGAGTTTTGTTTATTCTTAGGTTTTACATGTTGCTGCTACTCAATTTTTCCGTACTTCTTTCAAAAGTTTCTATTATTTGATTTTTTAAGCTTTCACTTTTATGTGTTAAATTTGGTTGATTTGTATATTTTTGCAGATTCAAAGGAACAACTATGTGTGTATGATTTAGATTGTTTCTGCACCCCTGTTGCCTGTTGGTATGTTCTCTGTCTCCAGTTTCCAGTTTTAGCAATTAACTACGAAGAATGTGTCCTTTTCTAATTTATTTATGTGGTTCACTGATTGTGATAAAATCGATGTCAGTGAACGAGTTGTCGAATCAATCAACCATGTAGTCCTTTCTCATAACTAAGCCTTTTGGACTCTGCTTCTCTGCACTCTAAGAAAAAGGAGGAGGAAGTTGGGAAAAATATTTCAGAAGGTACTAGCTTGAAAGGGTTGCCAATCCTTTTTCCCTTGTAGCAGAGGGCAGCATTTATCTTATGCATGGAGTATAGGTGTGAGCTATTCTAGGTTGTTGCCAGTGATAATAATAACCATGTAGTCCTCATCAGTCATCACTAATGGCAAATAAATCCTTTCTAATCATTGAATGTCGAATCATCTAACTGGTACTTATTCGTTTTTAACTTGGAATGTGGAGAGGCCTGGTCAATTGTTATAACCACTCTGTCTCTCTGCACTCAAAGTCAAAGATGTTACATTGATACTTGCATAGTTGCATTTAACTTATGCGTGGAGTATAAGTCTAAGCTAATGATTAGAAAGAACTACATGAATAAGCCTAAGCTAATTCCGAACTGTTGTCAGTTGTACTTGATTCCACAGATAATAATAAGTCCATTATCTTTTTAATTGACTGAACCATGGAGAGCACTGAAAAATGTTAACCTTACTGGCTTTTCCTTGTTTGTTGTAACAGACGCTGAAAGTGATGATGCAAATGATGATTCCACAGCTGGTAAAGAGACTTATGATCTCAGAGAAATAAAGAGAGTAGATCATATTCTCGCTTCCTTGCAGCGTAAGGTGAGTTATACTTATTATAGCGTAATCTGAACGATGAATAGTTCGAAATATCTTAGAAAGTATTTACTCGAAGTTTTTGTTATTGGAGAAAAAGAAATGAAATGCTGAATCTTGAATTGCGGTCTTGTGTGGTTTAGGATTCTTAAAACTCTTTGAAATGTGAAATTTCAGGCCGGTCTTGTAAAGCCTGATACTGTGGATTGTGGAAGGTTCTGATGTCGAAGTACCTGAATTCAATGTTTCTTACAAGCCCCAGAAGATCAGTCCGAAATTCCAGTCTACTGTGAGGCACCTACTACATCAAAAGATAAGGGATTCATATACTCATCCCCAGTTTTGCTCACATGTTATGAAGCCTCCTCAGATTGAGCAATTGATGGATCAAGAAGTTGTGAATCTATCTGGTGGAGAATTGCAGAGAGTTGCTTTGGCTTTGTGCTTGGGGAAGGTATTTTTGTGTGGCTCAGAAGTTTTCGTCCTCTTTTATCTTTATTGCTTTCCCTTACTGTCTCATTTACTGGTTGCTGTTGTTATTTTGTGCGCGATTTACTGTGGTAACTTTGTGGAGTATGCAGGCGTCTCTTGGCATCATAGATTATGCGAAGATATCCACATTGTATAGGATTATTAAATTACATGCCTACTAACTTTTTCGTTTTGCTATTAGTTAGTAGCTGAATAGGATGCTTCTTAAGAAATATTGTATGTCTAATGTCAACCATTTTGTACTTATGCAGCCTGCAGGTATTTATTTGATTGATGATCCGAGTGCATATTTCACTTACAAGTTACAAGGCATTGATCTCTTCTATAGTTTGAAAATCTGGGATATATCAAGAAAAGTTCTTGACTTATAATTGGTGGTATTTTAAAGGGTTAATGTAGCTTTAATTTCTTCTACTGGCTTCATAGTGCCTCCTTTCTACATGATATTTCTTCATTTTATTTGAACTTGAAGGGTGTTGAGATATTAGTAGCATGGTAAATAAACAAGATGAAGATAAGATACTTGAGGAAGGTACGGGTAATATCTTAAGTAAAGATATTAGGAAAGTGGAAGTGGGAAATGCGCCCTCAAGATGGAGAGCAAAGAATGTAGAATTATAAGTGATAAGTGAAGAGAATAGCAGGAATAGATAAACTACTCATGAGCAAATAATGTTGTGATCCCAACCATTATTGTTAACATATTTGCAACCATAGTGGGCTAAAGTCTCAAAAGAGACAAAGCTTTTGATTGTGTACTTCTATATATATATATATATGTATTGCCCTTCAGGCTTTAAGCTTTTCATGGCTGTATATTGGTAACAAAGCAGATGTATGTTTTGGTCCTCTAGGATGAATCACTATATTTGGATGAGCATCATTGTTTCTTGTATTCTAGATTCTAAAGATTTCCAAAATCAAGTTCTAACTTCATATAAATTCTTTCTAAACATAAAATTCAAAAAATCATAAAAGACGAGAGAGAAGGAAGGAAAGGAAAAGGAAAGGAGAGGCGAATAATGTTGTATTTGACGTTATAAACAAAAACATAACAACCAAGAAAGAGGGGAGCACAAAGAGAGAGGAGTACTTTCAAAGATCTTCTATAATCGCAAAAACACATATCATAAGAAGGATAGAGATCGAGAAATAGACATATAGGAAGAAGGATAAAGATCAAGAGGTAGGAACGTAGGTTTGGGACTCTAATAGTTTAATGTATGCATCACACACGCACCCGCGCGCACGCCACGCCCCCCCACACACACACACATCGCTAACAATATCTAATATAGTATAAAGCATCAAATATCTTTTTTTATAGAGAAAAAGCATCAAATATCTTAGCATATAGCTTGACGTTCAATATACTAATTATATGTAACTTAATTCGAATATCACAAATACAACATTCTTGAATCATTGTTGCCTATGCACAATGTGAAGTGCTTTTCAAAATGCCAGTCGAACATGTTAGCAATTTATCGACTAATGTAAGCATTCTTACACTTGACACTTTTTCTTACTTTGCACATAGAGATGGCCACTGGTGCGGGCTGGGCGGGCTGGTTCGTGGGTCCTAGTGGGCCGGGCTGAGATTTCACGGCCCAGGACCAGACCGTGAAATTCACGGTTTGGGCGGGCTGGTCCACGGGCTGAAAAATCTTGGCCCACACTGGTCTGTTATCGGTTTTCACGGTTTGAAAAGCGGTTCTGGCGGTTCGTGGGCCTAGCGGGCCGGCGTGCCGGCATGAGAATTTTTTATTTTCAAAATTATTTAATCATTGGAATCATTTATTATTGTTACATAAAATCTTTAAAATTAATTAAAATATATACAATTATTAATATTAATGAATAATTTCATTATTTTTGAATTTGATTGAATTATAATATATGCAATTTGATTAAAATATATTCAATTTGATTAAAATATGCACGATTTGATTGTAATTACTTGGGTGGGCTGGTCCGGTTCATGGGCCGGGCTGGACCGGTTTCGTGGACCGGGCTAGGCGGTTTTAGTAGCGGGCTTTCGTGGGTTGGGCTCAAAAAATCTGGCCCACGACCCACCCACCAATTTCACGGTTCGAGCTGGGCTGGACCGGGCTTTTCGCGGGCTCAGCCCCACACGGCCCAAGAGGCGGGCTGGGCTGGATGGGCTGGATTGGCCCGCACTGTTGGCCATCTCTATTTGCACACATACTCATACTTGATTTACATGTACATTGATCTAATTCCTTGACTATTTGCATCCTCTTGCTAGGCCTTTAGCAATATCTTTTGTGAACTAATGACAACAGGGTACTTGATCCAAATCACAAAAACTGCATTAATTTCCAGAAATAGGGTGTTGCAGTGGGGAGCCTACTATCTACAGGAATAGATTATAACTTCATTTCAAAAACACTTCAAAGGCACGCGAGAAACCTACAAGTTAACAACAAGTTCTAAATTAAAGCTGTTACCTTAGCTATTGGAATTGCACTTCAAATAAACTTAATTATGTATTTTCTTTTCAAATGAAATTAACAAGTAAATAAATCGTGTTTGCACACCGTACTTCATTGGTTTGCCTAATGCAACTAATACAACGTGTGTACTTAGCGTCTGTTTGGAATACGTGCTAAATAGATATTTCACCACTTAAGGCTAACGGACTACAAATATCACAATTATATTATTTTGGGGCGCCGTGCGCGTAGGCGCGCGGAGCAACAACTAGTCTTTTAAAAAGAGAAGAAATGCAACATAGCTGCATAGGAGAAGGAGGCATGATAAAGACTAGGGGTGTCAATCTGGGTTATCGGGTGGGTCTGGGTTGGCCCAAGTTGGGTCAAATGTGTTTGAGTCAGATCGTAGCGAATCAAACCTTTTCTCATATCGAGTGTGGTTGGGTCGGACCCACTTAGGTTGGATAAAACCCGACCAACGTATCCTTGGGTGGGGGTTGGGTATGGGTCGGACCATTTCACTTCGGCTCAAATCGATTTTGGGTAGACATAAGTCGGCTTCCAAATGGGTTTGTGCGGATCACTTTGTATTTGGATGTACTTGGGTCGGCTCAGATCGTGCTCGGATGGACATGGGTTAGCTCAAGTCGGGTACAGATAGAGTTGGAATGGTCCATTATATGTTTGAGTCGGTTAGGTTCTAGTCATTATCCATATCGATCGAAGTTCGGGTTGGCACACGCATATCTATGTGCGCGACAACGCGAGAAATGCATAAATGAACAACTTTATAAAATTCGCCAATATTTACTACAATCATATTATCAAATATGTCCAGAGATTTTAATACTAACAATTTTTAATATCTTATATAAAAGTATATACTTCCTCCTTTTCTTTTTACTTGCAACGGTTTGACTTTTACACTATTCACAAACTCCACTTACTTTATCTTTGGTGATTTATATTTACGGAAAAACATACTCATTTGGGATCTTGTTAGATTCATTTCAATGCGTATTTTCCAAATATCTACTTTTTATAATTTATAGTTATCGGTAATTAAAGATATTAATGGTTAAAGTTATGCATCGGTAAGTGTGAAAGTCGAACGGTTGCAAGTAAAAAGAAACAGAAGAAGTATAAGAATATGAACTAACATGAGCAAAACATATTTAGGTCGGTAACTTATTGGGCCGGGTTCCGATATGTTCGGGTATAATCGGATCGGGTTTAATCCGTATCGGAATGGATTGGTTGGGAAACCAGATTATGTCGGATCGGAACGGATCGGATGCGGATCGATGTCCAAGCACCCACCCTGTATGACGCTGGACTTAACCTTTTCAAAACAACCTACCTGTTTGACAAAATTTAGGGTGACCCGGTTCCAACTGCTTCTGTCATAAATCGTCTTCGTCGCGAATGGGGATTTATGCAAGGTAAAGTATCCATCAGATACTTAGCCAATGACTGGTTTTTAATTCGTTTCTCTTATCCCCTCGACAAGTCTGATGTCTGGGATGGCAGACCTCGATTTGTCCAAGGTCTGAACTTTGTTCTCTGCCGCTTGGCGTCCTTTTTTAAATCCTTTTTAGCTCCATAACTCATGTTGACCAATGTGTCAAAATCCAATTCCTCCCAAATGAATTCTAGTCTTGGTCTCACCTAGCAACCTTATCCCAAAAAGTAGGCCAATTGGTCTAGCTCGACGCATTCATCGAACAAAATGACAACAAGCCCAGTTGCTCGGGTTTGCCTCCATAGAAACATTTCCAAAGTCGTTCCTCCGTCCATAACTATGACCTTCAACACCGACTCATCTCGAATTCTTCCTCACCTACGAGGGGGTTCATGAAGTTCGCCCATTATGTGGTGCTAAGATTCACTTTCTTAACCTTTGCCCCCAAGAGACCCGCTCTATGCCTAGATCTTGTAGTGGCAAAACTTGACTCAAGTAACATCACAATTGTTGCCGATTCTCGTTGGATCTCCGTTCGACCTCAACGTTGGTAACGCTCTCGTATGCCTCAACATTACCAATGTCATATGCCTTTCAAACCTCTTCCTCGCTCTCAAACCAATTCCAAGCCTCTTATGCACCGAAACTTTACCCCTGAATCCTTTAACCATGCTCACGCTCTTACTTTTGGGGTCACACATGCCATTCCGATCCGCTCCATATATATTTTCCTAGGATAGTGGCAGAGTTCCAAAGTCTAATGTTGATGATATTCCAAATATATACTGGTTGCCTTAAGAACACAAAGTCTTCCGAGCAATGGAAGCTAGCTATCCCGGTAGAACCCGATTCTCTTGTCTACAAAAAAGCCTATAAATAGAAGAAAAAAAAGCCCGAAAAGCATCATGCAATTGTTGAATAAAGAATAAGTCCTCTCTTCCAAATAGCAATAAGTCATTAGCAAAGCAAACATGTGTGATATTGAGATTTTTGAATCTTGGGTGAAACCTGAAATTCTTGTTGTACATGTGTTGTAACCCCAATAAGCATTTATCGATACACCAGAACAATGAGTTCACCATTAGCATTGAAAGTGTAAGAAATAGTGTCGAGGCTAACCATAACCCATTCTGTTAGATTATGGAAAACTCCTAATTAAATCAAACAAACTTAATTTGGGTTGTCAACTTTTAAGGCCAGCCATATAATGGTCCAAATAAAATGTTCAAATGGCAAAGGTAAAAAGACTTTCAAGGCATAAATGGGTCCAGGCCCATAAACTACCAAGTCCATAGAGGGATCTCATTTCCCTATAAATAGACCTCGATTGGGCCGTGTTTGGGGCTTCCTGAACACGACACGATTCTTCTAACACCAATCGAGATCAGGTCTTTTCAAACGTAGGTAATGGGTCGGTTTGTTGAAACAATGATGCAACGGTATCAAAAATATGTGTGTACAAGTCCAGAAACCATACATAGAACAAGTTTTTGTTCAAGAAACGGTTTGATCAACATTAGCCAACTGATCTTTGAGATGCTTTAGTTGTTGACAATAAGAAGATATGTCAGGAGAATTCGGCAGATGCATGGCATTAAATTGGTTTTCCAAATACACAGCGCATGTGTGTTTATTGTCTGGAGGAGATCAAAAGAGATGGTACCATAGATCCACTTTTTGACAATGGAATCAAGGCGAATCCATAGTTCAGCAGGAATATCCGGTCGCAGAGTTTTAGGATCGATGTGGTCCAAGACGTTACAGGCATGACAATGGATTTCAAACAATTCAGCCCAATTAAAATATTGTGATTTTTCATGGTCTAGAATGATAGGGATCTCATTCTTGATATTGCTCACGCCTAGGCAGGGTGGAAAACCGCTGGGGGGAGGAGTCGACTGTTCGGTGGCATCACCAGTCATGGTTGTGGGAAGCGGGAGGTGATGCGGGTAAAGGGCCAAACAAAACATCGAACAAAATTAAAAGAAGGCGACAAAGTGGTGGAGATTCGGTGGTGTGCGTGGCGGATGTGAGGTCCGGAAAAAAAATTGTGTTTTTGGATCTCAACCTACGCTCTTGATGCCATGTTAGATTATGGAAAACTCCTTAAACCTGGAGTGATTCTATTGATCAAAATATATAGGGTTTACAATTTCGTAGTCCTAACATAGTTAGGAACTATGCAAAGTATATCCTAAAACAATGAGAAAATACTATCCTAATATTATTCTCTATCACATTCAACAAACTGAGCGGGAAACCCAATTCCAATCTAAGATATCTACTAAAAAGTCATTCAACTGAGTCATAAGCCTTTTGTAAATTAATCTTAATCTTGCTCCTATGAGAAATATGCTTCTTCCTATACCCCTTGCTAAGCTCATTACTCAAAAGAATATTATAAAAAATGAGTCTACCCTTTAAAAAAGCAGATTGGCTGCCACCATTCAAACCATCCAAAACAACTTGCATTTAGTTACTCAAAAAAATAGAAATAATTTTGTAAGGAACACTACAGCATGCTATTGGCCTGAAGTTTTTAACATAACAAGCATTATCAACCTAAGGCACAAGGGAAACATAGAAATAGTTAATGTCTAGGAAAAAGTTGTGTTGATGTGTCGCTTCACAGGCGACTCCATGGAACGAACCCTATCCTATCGGTAGCTACGAAGTCGCCTTTGAGGCGACACCGTAAGGCGTTTTGAGGCGATCGACTCCATAAAATAATTTTGTAGTGTCTCTGTCAACCACAGGCAAAGAAGAAGCAACATTACCCATCAAGCTATGATCATAAAAGCTTCTAGCTTCTTTAATTAACCCATGTATATGACATCTTACACCATCATCTAGTAAAACTTTGATATTGTTTTGGCTCTGCCTCACTTTACTGTAAGCATGAAAGTATTTAGTGTTGGGAGTCTTCAAGAGTTATCTAATCAGCTCTAGACTTTTGTTGTCATATCTGCTCATAAATTCTATTCCACTTCTCCAAATCAAGGAATATATGCTTCTCAGTGTCAATAAAGGCAACATTTTTCCCATCAAACGCTGATTAAGCCTAATCCTGGTGTAATGCAGCTCTTAATCCCTTAACCTTCTTAGAAATCTTCTAAAATGTTTGGCATAAAGACTTGAGGGGAATTTTAAGAGCCTTTAATTTGTACCATATGTTAAGAAGAGGATTAGGATGCAAAGTATGATGCACCCCTAATAAATAACAAGAAGAAAAAAAAACCAGTTAAAACATTTAGAAACCTGAAGGAACATTCTTATTCACATAACTATATTTTTCCTTACATGTAGATGTTACAAGTACAAGATGGTCAAGCTAAAGTATGTCAATAGTGTCCTATTTGTGGGAAAAGAATTTGAAGGAAGGATTGGGTAGTGACCCCAATATTTATATGCTTGATTTGCTAGTGGCACTAAAGCTTTGTTCATGTTGTTGTTGATGATGATTTTGTTGATATCCAACCACTATATACAACATAACAATGAAATTTGAGTAAGATTTGGTGAATTTTCAATGTACCCATTCGCCTAAATTGAAATGCAAAAATCTACAACTTTGGTGGATAAGGGGAAATTATGGAGGATGTCGAAAATTGTACTCGCTATAGTTAGTGGATACACGCCCCATATATAATCGATTCGCATCTATTCGCCTCCTTTGTACCCCTACTCGTTCGGCCTATGTTCAAAATATACATTATTTTCAACTTTCTTAAAATGTTTATGTTTGGGTTTTTCTATGGGGTGAACTTGTATTTTAGTGTTTTATAGTTTTTCTTCTTCCAAGTCGTATCCTATAAAATATTTTTTTTGCTAATGATTGATAACAACTTTTGGAGCAGCTTTTAATATTTTGACCAAGTAAAAAAAATATTAACTTTGATTGAAAAGTGTTTGGCGGGTACGCAATGTGGATTGTAGTTTTTGGCTCTTGATATGTCTCACAAAGCTAAAAAAATGTCAATATGATAGTATTATTTGACAGAAACTTCCGAATTAAAATTTAGAGTACAATTTAAGAACTTATTTTAATATTTGAATAAGTTGTTTGTGTCCATCACCTATCTCATATAGCTAATTTGTCACATCATGCTTTGGATAAGAAGATCGTACATTTGTCACATACAAAACTTTGACTTTAGATAATGCTTAAAAAGTAACAAAAAAAAGGTCAAAGTAGTGGAAACTAAAAGACTTCCATTGTCAACACTTAGAAATGTAAATTTTATAGAGCCACTGAATAAAGTTCAAAGGTATGTAGAAAATGAAATGTCTTCCAAAGTCAACACTTATCAGCAAATAATTGCTTTGCTAAAGACATAAATAATCCTCAAGCTGGTATGAATATCTCAGGATTGTTCTAAACTCTTGATAAAGCTTTTGTATCCTGTAAGCGAAACAACAATAAGTTAAGCAATGACAGATGATATCTAGCAAAGATGTACTAGTCAAAATGAAAAGACAATTCTTACCTCTCTTTTTTCCCAATCTGTGCATAAAACTAATGTATAGCACTGACATATATACCAACATAAACATCTCATATATATCAACATAAATATCTCATACCAAATAATATCTTATATACCAAGATAAAAAAAATATTCTCATACATAACATAAAGAAAAATTCAAATACATTCCAAGTTACCAAAATAAAGAAATATTCAAATACATACAAAGTTACCAACATAAAGAAATATTCAAATACATACCAACAAAATAACATTTAAAATTGTTTAAAGAATTTTTTTTAAAAAAAAAAACCCCACATCTCCTTCAACCGCTTGGAACAACATATCATCCATCTCCTTTCTTCAGCAAAATAGATTGGCAATCCATCTCCTTTCTTCAGCGGAATAGATTAGCAACAAAATGGTAGAGAACTAAACAAATTTCATATTTATGGTGTAACCAAATACCAATATCAACGGTAGAAAAGAGAATCGAAAGACCTCCTAATACCCAGACTACAATATATCCAACAGTTTTTGTTTTGTCGTTATAAACCGAATATCAAAATGCACAACTGAGTAAACTAATTACACCAGTGAAAATCCTTACAAGTCTGAAATCTTTTTGAAAATATATTTGCCACAAGTTAATGAGACAGGAAAATCCGTCCATTCGAGTTCTCTACTAGCTCCTCCTCCAATTAACATTTGGAGGAACTGGTAGAGAGGAAGAAAAACGGTGAGTTTTTCCATTAAAATAAACATCTTTGGATATTTTAGTATCTAATAATTTGAAAAAAGATGCGACTCCAATTGCAACCAACACATGTAAGATTGTGAATTTGATATTACTAAGATTATCAAGAATGCTGTTAATAAGTTTAATTTGTAGACATCAAAGCAATTCATTTTTTTTTTGAACTGAAACTGAAGGTGCAACACAAAAATGAGAAAAATGAGTTGAACGACAGGTTGAAGGGAACTTACATTATATATAGTGATAGATCTATCCGCCAATTCCCTTGAATATCCCAAAGAATTTTGTTCTCATGCTTCCCTTAGGAGAACGAGAAGAGAGAAGAGAGAAGAGGAAAGAGGAGAGAAAGAAAAAAAAATATTTCTTCTCCTAGATCTTCTTTCATCTTCCCTTAGAAGAGGAGAAGATAGAGAAGGAAAGAGCAGATAAAGAAAGAAAATTTCTTTCTTCTCTTGGATATAGTAGAGGATAGTGGGATAGTGTGTTGTTTCTCTCAACTGTGTCTGCTTCCAATCTGTAAGGTCCAGAAAATAAAACAGATAATTTGCTACACAAAGGTCTAGAAATAAAACTCCAGGCCACTTGAAAAAGGGAGGAGAAATGAATTATAAACTGCAGGCCATATGTCGCTGTCGAAATTTATGGGAGGTGAGATAAAAATTGATCTGCCAAAATAAAAGAGCTGCTGAAAAATTAAAATTCATAGACAGAGTCACAGAGATGAGACGTGAGAGAAATGGTAGGTGAGACTTGAGAGAAATGGTAGATGAGACTTGAAAGAGATGGTAGGGGGGCCTAGGGTTTCAGATGCTTATTATATTCTTTCGCTATGTAAATGTGGTAGACAAGAAAAAAAAACTTATTATATACAATTCCCTTGTATTATTTTTTTTTCTACACTGTGACGTTAATGATGGTATTTGATGAATTTTTTTCTATATTGTACTCTCTCAGGTTGACTACATTCATTAAGGCATGAAATTATACAAGAAAGCCACACAAATCGTATTTAACAATAAAAAGATCACATGAAAATTAATTCTAACGACCATGTTAATTTTGTTTAAATTTACAATCTAATGAAATTATTTAATGTTAAACAACTTCATAAGAATGTAATTAGTAGAAAATATTAACAAAATTTATCACTAATGTCACACTACTGGATAAACAAAAATACGAGATCATTTGATATAATATACTCCATATGGCTATAGATTCGGTTAACGACATGATGTTGGGTTTGTCTTTTGCTATCTTAATATTAAAAAGCTACTCTATATATAAAAGAAAAAGAGATTGAACTAAAAAAAAAAAATCTTCCTAAAAACATAATATAAATACTCCCCCAATTTCACAAATATTGTTAAACTTTGTATTTTTGCAATTTTTATCTTCACCACTTTGGTCATCATTTGTGCTTCATATATACGTAAAGAAAAGTATTATCACATGAAATTTTGTTTAATTCGTGTAAATATGTATTTTTAAGGTACTAACTTTTGATAATTTTTACGAGTACATAATTAAATATATTAGTGCTTAAAGGTTAACATTGACAAACGTCAAAAATAGGGTAAGTTTTTCCGAAAGATTATAGTAATATAATATTAAAACAATAGTGGTTCCACACTTTTGTATGTAGCTGCCATTGTGCAACTTTAAGGTGCACTGTGCATTATATTAGTTTATTAGTGTTCTTATACTAGATAGGAAAATAGAAATTTAAAATGTCACTTAAAGCTTATATTAGAATTAATTATGCCTATATCCAAGTATCCAATCCGAAACATGAGATAAAGATTTAGACCATAAAACAAGAGCTAAAGATTCTAGAATAAAAACTAGATAAGTGGT
The DNA here is from genome assembly GCA_947646795.1 of Beta lomatogona. Taxonomy (NCBI): domain Eukaryota; kingdom Viridiplantae; phylum Streptophyta; class Magnoliopsida; order Caryophyllales; family Amaranthaceae; genus Beta; species Beta lomatogona. The sequence continues at coordinate 75,080 of CANSNZ010000839.1, read as the reverse complement.
TGCTCCCAAGCCTTAGGCACTAAATGAATGAATGAGAGAAAAATGTATATGAGAAATAAATGCAATATCTAAATTGTAAAATTAATCCAACAAAGCGTTTTTCTATGAAATGTTTTTCCTTACCGGCTTCCCTTAAGGGAAATAGACTTACAAAATGTTTTCTATGAAATGTTTATCCTAATTGACACATATGACAATTATAAAATCCAAAAAATAAAAAGATGAGACTATCTTCTTATTTTTCTTGATATGTTTATGGATTGTTAATGTATGTTCTTTGAAATTGTAATTGCAATTGTAAGTTTAGGTAGAAAGAAAATTTATAAGTTGTTGCTTTGTAATTGTTTAAAATTGCTCTACTTATAACAGTTTAATTTTCAATCAAAAATTTCTCTTTTTAAACATATTTTTTTTAAAAGGTTTTTATGCCCCCCAAACAAAAAAAATAATGTAATGAGCCACTCCTAAACAATATAGTAACAATATAGTAGCATGAAGTTCTAAGGTTTTATCAAGCTCTCCTTGGGTCTGCCGCTTCTAGCCTTCCTGTTGTTGACATTGAAATTCTTAGAGAGGGAGCTCAAGTGAGTGCTACTGATGCTGCTTATTTTGTCCAAGACATTACTCATCAAGAAATTGATGATGCTTTATGGTCCATTGATGATGCCAAGGCCCCGGTATAGATGGCTTTAATTGCTTATTTTTCAAGAGATCTTGGTCTATTATTAAGCATGATATTTATCTTTGTTGTGAGGCAATTCTTTGATTCCGGTGTTATGGTGCTTTCGATTAAGCGTACCTTGATCACTTTAGTCCCTAAAGTTAACAATCCTTCTCTTGTTAAGGATTTTAGGCCCATAGCTTGTTGCACCGTGTTGTACAAGATTATAGCTAAAATCTTGACTACTAGGATGCAAAGCATGATTGGTAATATAGTTGATTTGGCTCAATCAGGTTTTATGCCTGGAAGAAACATTTCTGTTAATATCCTTTTGGCCACTGAACTCATCAAAGGTTATTCTACTAAAAATATTTCTCCAAGATGCATGCTTAAAGTTGACTTGAAAAAGGCATATGTCAATCGAATGGACTTTTCTTGAATCGATCATGAGTGAGATTGGTTTCCCTACAAAATTTGTGAAGTGGGTAATGGCTTGTGTGACTTCGTTTCTTTCTCCATTCTCATTAATGGCGTTCCTTGCAAGCCATTCCCGGCTAGGAAGGGATTGAGACAGGGGAGATCCTATGTCTCCCTTCTTGTTTGCTTTGGGAATGGAGTAGTTATCTAGATGTCTCCAGCGACTCAAGCATAACTCGAGCTCCATTTTCATCCAAGATGTGCATGGCTTAGTATCACCCATTTGATGTTTGCCGACGATTTATTAATGTTTGCTAGGGCTGATACCGGCTCCGCAATCGCTTTTTGATGCATTTACTAAGTTCTCTCATGCTTATGGTCTTGAAGCATATTTGGACAAGAGTAATATTTACATTACTTGGGGTTGATATGTCCCGTTAAAGATGTTCTTCAACAGGTGGTCAACATACCTCGGGGAACTTTTCCCTTCAAGTACCTAGGAGTCCCTCTTTGCACTAGAAAGTTATTCTATCATGAGTGCAAACCTTTGATAGATAAAACTATAGTTAGAGTCCGACTTTGGTATGTTAAAAAACTTTCTTATGCTTTGCTAGACTTCAATTGGTCAATTCTATCTTGCATGGCGTCTCGATTTTTTATTATGCCTAAGAAGGTGTTCAAAGAAATCCATAGCATTTGTAGGGGTTTTTTATGGACTGGTCAAGGAGACAAACTCTAAAAAAGCTCATGTTGCCCGGGAGACTCTCTGTCCGCCTAAAGTTTGTGGTGGGTGGAATATCAAATACCTTGCTTCTTGGAACAAAGTCGCTATTGCTAAACATTTTTGGGCAATTTCTATGAAGCGAGGATATCTTTGTGGATTAAGTGGTTGCATGTTTATTACATTAAACATCATAATGTGCTTACTATGGATATTCCTAATAGACTTTCATGGTCTATGAAGAAGATCCTAGCTAGCAGGAAGATGTTCATTGAGAATCGGGCTCCTTGGGCTCTCTTAACCGCTCCTAAATTCTCTATTAAGAGGCTTTATTCTCGTGTTAAAAGGTGATCACCCTAGGGTCATGTGGAGAAGAATCATTTGTAATATTAAAGCTAGTCCCAAAGCCTTTTTTGTTACTTGGCTGGCTCTACATGGGAGACTTGCAACTAAAGATAGGTTGTGTGCTTGGGGTGTAATTGCAGACAACAAATGTGTGTTCTGCCATACTGCCAATGAGACCATTGCTCACCTTTTCTTTGAGTGCCCTACTACTTCGAAGATTTGAAGAATCTGCCAACAGCAAGTTGGAGCTGGTGCTAGTAACATAAGTTTTGCTGATGAAATTGATCAAGTAATTATCAAATGCAGAAGTAAAGCTCCCCAAGCTCAACTCTATTGTTTGTTTTTTGTTGAAACTATTTACCAAATTTGGATAAATAGGAATGCTATGGTGTTTGGTAGCAATACTTTTGATGTTTTAGCTAGCTGTAAGCAAATTATATTTAAAGTTGCTTGTAGGTGTCCTAAGCACATTAGACATTTGCTTGTATTCTGATGCTGTGAGGTTGTGGCTCCCTGAGTCTGTTCAGGGTGAATAAGGCTTGTTTGGGGTTGTCCCTTCTCTCAAACCTTTCCTAAAAGGTGGAGGGAGGAGGTACTCTCCGAGTCTTGTCCTTTGGTGATGTCTTAGGCTGTATCTTTTTTTTTTTTGGTTATCAATAAATATTTTGAATTGCCAAAAAAAAATACAATATAGTAACATGTAAGTGATTAGATAAGTAAAACGGAGACGATAGAAGTATAAGTTAAGTATCTTAAATAAAAAAGTATCCTTTTCCCCTAAAAAATAAGAAGTATCCCTTAAATAATGATGTCAACCGTCAAACCGTCATACCATCCATTAGTGATGCAATGCGTCATAAAGGATGGCCTGCTACGATAGTATCCCACTGTCCAGTCAATGGCAACTAATTATCAAGAAATGGTTGAAGGAATTATAACAATGAAAATAAATCATGGTACAAACTACAAACCTTTGAACCACCAACAAACTTATCGCTATCATTTTCATTACCTACCATTGAGAATCAGGGTGAAAGGCAGTTATCAACGTTCAACAGTGAGTTTGTGACGCCTCCTCTCCAATCAAAGTAAATGTCCAGCCCTTTTGCTTTATGTCCACCCGAACTTTGGAGAATACAAGAATTATCATTCATCTAATACCTTTCTTTACACAACAATTATGGAGAAGGTATGGAAGAGGAAGGGAGGAAACAGTAGTTTTCCTTCAAAATCTTTTCGACATTAGAATGATTTGGTTTTTTAGGAGCAAAGCAGAAATGAATGCTTCGACTACCTTCCCTTTCGCTCTTCCATAATATATCCAAACACTTCGCGACAGATTCTTCTATCCATACGCACTATTAAAGAGCAGAAGCTGAGAGCAAAAACAGAGGTTACTGTCTGCAAAGAATCCAATATAAATTGTCTGGAAAATTAACAATATAGTTTGGAAATCACGTATCTACACGAGATAGGATCTCTTCACAGCACTGTTGACCAAAAACGTCAACACATACAAACATTATTGCCAAACCTCACGCCACCAAACAACATTCTCCAAATGTTAACAATGTGTGCCTGCAAGGAACGGTTACATGATGAATTCAATTCTATAGTGGAAAGTGATTAAAAAATTTCAAACTCCAAGCCGGAAATTGTGATTAGCAGAAGGCGAGGACAAATAGTAAGCTAGTTTTTGGCATATTAGGCATGGAGATATTTGATGATCGTAAGAAAGTATAACATGTGAACTGACCTTTAAGTAAGAAAATACAATCAAACGATTATAAAGAGTCTGCTATTGAAGGTGGCAAAAAAAAAGCTACAAGGACAACTAAGAGGCAATCTCGGTAGATATAAAAGCAAAGGAGTTTCAGTGACAGCTAACACGAAAGCAATCAAAAGAAATTAAACAAATCAAGATTCAGGACGCAGCTGCACTTTCTCATATAAGGTTGCACTGACTAAGCTAAGCATGTCGAGCACAATAATTATATGCTCACACAGAGATCAGTGGCCTCAACTTTGTGGTCCTGGCTCCAGGTAGAACTTACAAGTTACATCAAACACATTTATTCAAGAGAGACTAAGTGAAGCTATGCCATTAAAATTTTGTATCACATCTTGTCCATTTTTGGTTCTCTTTATTTCGTTACTATATGCACAGCATTTTATCCAGATCGTCAACATATAAGTAAGTAATTCTTTCAATGACCTTTTTTCTTATGCACTTCCCCTATTTTAAAATAAATGAAATGTAGGGAGGAGGCATGGGGATTTAGGAGAGAGAAATAAAAAGAGGGACCCATATGATGAAGAGAGAGATAAAAAGAAGTAAATGTCAAATAAAGTGACGTTAAATTTATTTTGTAACGGCCTAAAATGGCAAGTAATCCATTTATTTTAAAAATGGAGGAAGTATATCAGATTTTAGACTCCAATCATGATAGTCGGACACGCTCCTCAATGTAACATGAAGACTATTACAAAGAAAATCAGATCCATAATATGCTTAGAGTTTGACTTATATCTCCTAATGAACAAGAGTTTCAAGTCTTTCAACAGTTTTGGTGAAATTAAAAATAGACTCTTGAATTTGATCATCAATGCTTCTGCACGGACTATCACATTTAAGTGACAAACCCCATTTCTAGAGCAAGGAAGCTATTACAAACTTACAAGGACCTGCAAGGAATAGCATAATTCCCCGTCCAAAGTGACATATGCAGGATGTGAGAAGACAGGTAAGAATGGAACACTTTGAAGCTAGTAATAGACTACGACAGTAAGGGCTTTTAGCAAATGCATAAGTTAGTTAGGGCAGAGAAATTCCATAAGGAGGGGGATAAATAGAGAAGAAGGCACCAGGGAGAGAAATGCCTTATGTAGAGAAACTGACAAGGCTAGCTAATTGATATTAACATCATAATTTGCTTGATCGTTTCAAGTCTCTTCCCTAACTTTCTTTTGTTTTATCCCATTTCTCCTATTTACTTGCATTTTCTAGTGAGTTCGTTGCAAAACCCACTTAGGATTGCAAACCCGATAGTCTAACACGGTAGTTGGCTTAAGGACATATGATACTTCTCGGGGTGGGTTATGAAGGATCTAGAAGGTGAAGACAAGGAGGAAAAACAGAAGGAAATAAAAACGAAGTTACGTGTCCGCGGGTGGTAAAGTTTCCTTTCTACGCAAGTAGCCGTGGACATATGGAAAGCAATATCATTTGGGTAAGGCTATGTTCCGCAATGAATTCCATAAGGAGGGGGATAAATAGAGAAGAAGGCACCAGGGAGAGAAATGCCTTATGTAGAGAAACTGACAAGGCTAGCTAATTGATATTAACATCATAATTTGCTTGATCGTTTCAAGTCTCTTCCCTAACTTTCTTTTGTTTTATCCCATTTCTCCTATTTACTTGCATTTTCTAGTGAGTTCGTTGCAAAACCCACTTAGGATTGCAAACCCGATAGTGTAACACGGTAGTTGGCTTAAGGACATATGATACTTCTCGGGGTGGGTTATGAAGGATCTAGAAGGTGAAGACAAGGAGGAAAAACAGAAGGAAATAAAAACGAAGATTACGTGTCCGTGGGTGGTAAAGTTTCCTTTCTACGCAAGTAGCCGTGGACATATGGAAAGCAGTATCGTTTGGGTAAGGCTATGTTCCGCAATGAATTTATGTTCGGTGTTTCGCGTGTTAGTTTCCTTGTTCTAGTTAGTATAGGTGTATAGGGTTCTTAGAGATTATGTCATTTGGATACTTTATTTCATACCAAAACTTGATATTTTTCTACGAAATGGCCGAGTCCGACACCTAGATACCGAAATCCAATTAGGCACTTTATCCGAGTCTGAGTAAAATAAATAACTTTATTAGGAAGATATATATTTGGTTTCCTATTATCTTACCTTATATTCTAGATCTTATTATAAGTTTGGAATACTTGAGTCTTTGAAAAGGGGTAGGACTATTCAACTATATAAAGGGGAATTGGATCTAGAGCACACATTGATATTCAAACACATGGAGAGATTACAAATAATTTTAGCATTCTTGATTAGAATTTTTGAGAGGTTAGTAATTTACAAGGTTTGTAAATGTGGATTCACTAATATTCGTTGATTGATTAGTGATAATTTGATGGTTTTCACCCATACTAATTTGTGAAGGGTGTTATCCATGTTAGATTGTGTTTGTCATTATCTCTTATTTTTCGCTCTTTAGATTTGTTCATATTGTTTTTGTTGTTAATCACCTCCTTCGGCAAAAGTGATGCTATAGTGGATTAAGATGACCTTTTTTGTTAATAGAAACTCAACTCTATTACCTATTATATGCATATACAAAGAAAATTTAATGAAAATGTAGGTTTTATGAAATAAGTTATTGAGTAAATGATTGTAAGCTTTAAAAGAAAAAGGAAAAAAAGGGACCAATCTCTCAATCTCTCTCTTCATGTCAGATTTCAAAGGATCCAAAACATCATCCTTCTATGCGTGTCTTCATAATCAAAAGCCAAATCAAATTCCACATATGATTTGCCAATTATTTCCTTGAAGATTTCAGTTTGATTACCCTAAATTGAGATGAGATTAGAAAAACCCAAACAAAACCTCAATTTCCTTCTCATTCTCGCGTCCCCTCTCTCATCTCTGCTTGCACTTCCGGCCACTACGGCTGGTGTTCATCGCACCCATGATCATCTCTCTCCTCTGCTTTGTTCCTGTAACTGTTGTCTCTCACTGGAGCCTTGCCGGTGCTGCTGCTTCTGTCTTCTTGTTGTTGTGTATTCGTGCTGTGGCTTTTCTCTCGCCTCTGCTTCGTTTCTCGGGCGGTGTGTTGCTGCTGTTGCATGTCCGACGGTGCTGCGGTGGCGCTGGAGGTGCGTTGTGGCTGGTGTTGCTATGTCTATTGTAGCTCCTCTCTTCTTTTTCTTCTATGAAGTATATAGCTAAGCTCCCTCATCTTTCTTCTTTGATATATATTCCAAATTCAGATTTACATGAGGTTTTGTTGTTACTACCTCCGTCCCGAATAGTCCGAACACTTTCCTTTATATTTGTCCCAAATTAGTTTGAGCACTTCCATTCTTGGCGTGGTCCCACCATTAATATCCTATATCTTTTACCCATCTTTGTACACTCTACTTTTTATCAATAAAAAGTTACCCAACTTTCTCTCTCCTCTAATAAAAAATACCCCACCAACTCCTATCACATCTACTTTTTAAATACAATAACATTTGATAACCACACCACAACTTATCACCTTAAAGTGCGTCCCCAACAAGTGTTCATATCTTTCCTGACGGAGGGAGTATGATTTTCTTAATCGGTTAAGACAAAAATGTTGGTATTGGTTGCCAATTAGTATGTGAATGAAATCTAATTAGTAATTGCTTGAAAGGCATATTAACATTACGAGATGATTATTTTGATTAGAAATATGCAATCTTGTTTTGTTAGGGAATATATTGTATTAAGGAGTTTTCCTTGTATAGGAGTCTTGAGTTTGTTATATGGTTTCCTATTTCTATATAGATTAGGATTGCTTATCCTTGCTTTGTTAGGATTATTGTACCTATATATTGGTAGATTTGATCAATGAGAAGACATCAAAATTTCCCCAATCATATTTTACATGGTATCACAGCTAGGTTAAATATTTCAAAGGCACATTTTTTTTCATGTCGGTTTCATCGACTGTCTTTCTTGTGTGGGTGTTTTTTCTACTCTGGTTTGGTTTGCTTTGTGCGAGTGTGAGTGGCAGTAGTTGCTTTGTGCGTTCCTCTACTGTGTGAGTGTTTTGCCTTCCTCCATTAATTTTTTTTATTTCTTCTTCGTGCGAGTGCGCATCCGTTCATCTGCTGCTGGTGTCTGCTATCTTCGGTGGTCTGCTGTAAACTATTCAGCCACGTTTTACCCAGCAAAAATATTCAGCCACGATGGCAGGAGATTCTTCGTCGAACTCCACGCATCCCTCTAATCCAAAACTCGACATTACTTCCCCTAACTACCTTGGCACTGGTGACCGCCCTGGTGATTTCATCACTCATACTCGCCTAAAGCATGATAATTATGACGAGTGGGCTGCTGATATTCAACTGGCTCTTAAAGCACGTCACAAATTCGAATTTCTTGACGGCACTATTATTGCCGCCGAACCACCATACTCATCGGCAGATTTGGCTACGGTCAATGCGAAGTTGATTTCGTGTTTCCAATACTATTTCTCCTGATGTCAAAGGTACGTTAACAAAATTTCATGAGGCCAAACGTCTTTGAGATCACTTAAAAACTCGATTTGCCACTGTTAATGGACCTAGAATTCAACAATTACTTTCTGATATTGCTCGTTGTGATCAACCTAAAAATATGTTTGTTTCTACCTACTATGGTAAACTTAATGCTTTATGGAAAGAGTTGTTACATCATGTTCCCTTAATTTCTTGTGCTTGTTGTTCTAAGTGTGTGGCGTGTTCTCTTCATGAGGAACGTCGTGAAACAGAGAAAATTCATGACTCTCTTATGGGTCTTAATTCGGAATATTATTCGCGTCTTCGTACGCAAATCTTATCTATGGATCCTTTACCATCCTTGGATTGTGCTTATCAATTGGCAATTCAAGATGAGAGGGTTCGTTTAGCCACGTCTGAACCCCCTCCACCGAGTGCAGTTCTCGGTTTTGCTGTGCGTGGGGAAACGAGCCATGGGCGTAGCTCGGGTGAACGTCCGTTTTGTACTAACTATAACAAAGTAGGCCACGAAGTGGCTCGGTCTTGCCGGCACTATTAAATTGCACCCACCGCAAAAGGCTGGGGCATGATATCAAAACCTCGCTTTGAAATCGTAGGGTACCCGGAGGGATGGCCGAACAATACCCGCGGTGGTGGCCGTGGGATTCGCACATTTGCTCAGTCGGGGACACGGTGCCACGAAAGCCAACACTTGTGGTTGCCGTCGGATCTCTCGCCACCTCATCATCTCCGCTTCTTCCTCCCTGTTTTCCGCCGAGCAACGAAAGGCCCTCTCGGTATCCTCGGTAATGTCAAGCTCCCGGACGAACGTTTAAATGGCATGTTTCCCTCCCGAATCTTGGATTATTGATACCGGTGCAACGCATCGTGTTTCGGTGAAAAAGGTTGGTTTCATACTTTGGTTGATATAGAACCTTCTCCTAGGTTGGGCTCCCTAATGGTGAATCGGTGGTGGCAACCCAAACGGACACGGTTATTCTTTCTCCTACTATTACTTTGACTCATGGTCTGTATGTTCCTACCTTCAGTTGTAATTTACTTTTGGTTTCTCAACTCACTAATGATTTGCACTGCATTATTCAATTTTCTTCTTCTATGTGTGCTATATAGGACCTACTGAGGGAGCTGATTGGAACGGGGCGTAGAAAGGATGGACTTCACTACTTTGATGGCGTTGTGCCTCGACGAAGTTTATGTTCATGCTACTATATCCGAGTTTCAATTAAGGCATCAACGTATGGGACACCTTTCTGAGAAAGTAGTGAGGTTACGTCCTCCTTTGTGTGGTCATAAGGGTAGTTTACATCATCATTGTGAGATTTGTTTTCGTGCTAAGCATTCTAGAGACGACAAATTTCCTATTAGTTCAAATAAAGTTTCTCGAATTTTTGAGAAAATTCACTGTTATTTGTGGGGTCCTTACATGCATGAATCATCCTGTGGAGCTCGTTATTTTTTAACCATTGTTAATGACTATTCTAGAGCTGTTTGGGTTTATTTAATGATAGATAAAACTGAAGCTTTTCGTATGTTCATGAATTTTGTTGCCATGGCTGATCGCCAATATTCTTCTACCATTCAGATTGTTTAGAGTGATAATGTGAGTGAATACAATTGTTTGTATGATCATATTTTTGCCATGGGAATTATCTTTCAGATCTCTTGTGTCTCAACTCCTCAACATAATGGGCGGGTTGAAAGAAAACATAAACATATTTTGAATGTGGGTAGAGCCTTACTTTTTCAAGCCAATCTTCCTATTTATTTTTGGGGGAGAGTGTCCTTATCATGAGTTCATTTGATTAATAGCACTCCTACTCTCTTATTACATAATATATCTCCCTTTGATGTTCTCCTTGGTTTTTCCCCCGCTTATGAGGCTATAAAAAAATTTGGGTGTCTCGCGCTTTGCTCACAATCATAAAACCAAAGGTGACAAATTTGCTAGTAGAAGTCGAAAGTGTATTTTTGTGGCTTACCCATTTGGCAAGAAAGGATGGAAATTATATGATCTTGATGCTAAAGAATTCTTCGTATCTAGAGATGTTAAATTTTTTGAGGAAGTATTTCCATTCCTTACCCCTGAAGATGCCAACATTGATCCTCTTTCCTTGTTTCCTCCCACAAATGAACCTATTGATTCTGATTTTACTTCCTTAATTTTTTTGGAAGATGAACCTCCCCAACCCACTCCACAAATGCCCCCATCTCCCTTGGGCTCGAATTCACCGAGCCCAAAGACCACAAAAACATCATCCCAGCCATTCCAAACCAAACCTCATCCACCCAGGCCCAAAATCCTACTACTTCTCCTCCTTCCTCGCCTGGGCCGCACGCCAACCCAACCCATCCGCATGAATCCCCCGCGTCCCCTACTCCTTCTCACTCCTCGTCTGGGCTCCTTTCTCCCCAGGCCCATCAGCAGTCTGATCGCGTGCCTCCCAACGCTGACCCAAGCCCAGGCCCCTTGCCAAATTCGCCTGGGCCTTCTACGCCTCCCTTGGACACCTCCTCCTCAAATTAGGCCCAGCCTTCCTCTCCTTTAGTGGATCAGTCTCCTATTATGGGTCGCTATTTACGGGACAAATACATATCAGTGTTGCTCAAAGATTTTGTCACTAACTCTGTTCAAGTGGATAGTCCATCCTCCACTGCATCTCCTTCCGCTGCTTCCACATGTACTCCTTATCCTATAACTAACTACATAAATTGTGCAAATTATTCTGTGCAATATCGAAAGTTTCTTTCTGCTGTTGTTACTAGAACCCAGGTCTTTTAAGGAGGCTATGAGAGATGATAGGTGGAAGGAGTCTTTGCAGGATGAGATTCAGGCTCTTGAGGATAATGGCACTTGGACTTTGGAGCCTCTCCCTCCTGGTAAGAAAGCTTTGGGGAGTCAATGGGTGTATCGTATCAAATATCTGGCTAATGGTGCCATTGAGCGTTTGAAATCTCACCTAGTTGTCTTTGGCAATCATCAGGAGGCAGGTATTGATTATAATGAAACTTTTGCTCCTGTTGCCAAAATGACCATTGTTTGTGCTTTTAATTTTTGAATACGTAAGATCTTGTGTCACCAACTCTTGTGCTGGGAGTTTTCTGTGTACAACTAGAAGGATATTGGATATTACAGCTTAATTGAATGTGTCCCTTGATGCAAACTACATCCTAGCTGCAAATAGTCATCACATTCTATTTAATTTTTATTTATATATATAAATAATCCATATGTAATCCAATACTCGCAAAGTTTTGTTTCGAGACAAAGGTGGTGTGGGCTATCTTTTTTTCCCTTCCGCATTATATAACTTAGGACGTACTTTGCCATACTGCAGAAGCCACAATTGGTTAAAGGAAACATGCAGCTGTTTTCAGTGGATCAGCAGCGTAGTCAAGCTCTTGAAGCTCATGCAGCTTCATTTGCTCAATTCAAGGTCCTCCTCATCCCTGAATGCCTCTGTTTTTCTCTAGAAATATCTGTATTCATAGTCTAAGTAGGTTATTATAAGTATTCTGTCACCATTCATTGATACTCACCAGTGATTCGTATTTTGGGTATAGGTTCCCGGAAACGAAAATCCTTCAACTCTTATTTCCTTTGCCAGCAAGACATCTAATGCTGGACAGGTTACTTCAAAGTTGCATGTCATCGAACTTAGTGCCCATCCTGGTAAGCTTCCTTTGCAGCTTTGCATCACTTTGTCACCTTCCTTTCTTATGCTGACAGTCATTACTTCTTGAGAGTTGTACATCGAGATGATTGTTTTGTCCCAATGGTTCGTATGCTTTAGGTATTGTTAATATAGTATAGTCAATAATAGAAATTAGACAAATTATTGAGTTGTGCTTATTTATTGGGACATAAGATCAATTCCTCTGTAGGAGATTGCTGTTCTTAGTTGGCAGCTTTCTGACATAACAGTTCTTAGAGTTGCCAGTCAATGAAAATGGCTTGAGTTCTTATTTTTAGATTTGGCATTATCAATTTCAGTTCTTAGAGTTGCGCTTTTTTGCGCCTTCAACTTTGTCAAACGACAAACACTGACGATTAGTGAGGTATAAATCTTATGTTGCTAAATGCAGAAGAGAACAAGATGCTCGATTGGCCTCCCAACTTTTTACTCTTATGGACGCAAATCGGCCCACATCAACTGCACCCCAATTTGTTGTAGTAGCATCAACTAACAGTACATTCCCTACACTATCATAGTGAGAAGAAGGTGACATGAGGGAAACAGGTTCAATATTTTAAATAATCGAGTGACTGTCCACCAATTTTAGGCTAAAAAAAAGCTCGATTATATAACCACCCCTTCAAAGATCAAGTTAGTTACCCTTTAAAGCATCCCAACATTTGCTTTAAATTGTTTGCTTGTAAGATTCTTCCCTTTTTAAAAATATCAGCCCACTTTTTTCTTTGTGAATTGTTTTGCTTTTGGAAAAATTTGGAGTTTTGTTTATTCTTAGGTTTTACATGTTGCTGCTACTCAATTTTTCCGTACTTCTTTCAAAAGTTTCTATTATTTGATTTTTTAAGCTTTCACTTTTATGTGTTAAATTTGGTTGATTTGTATATTTTTGCAGATTCAAAGGAACAACTATGTGTGTATGATTTAGATTGTTTCTGCACCCCTGTTGCCTGTTGGTATGTTCTCTGTCTCCAGTTTCCAGTTTTAGCAATTAACTACGAAGAATGTGTCCTTTTCTAATTTATTTATGTGGTTCACTGATTGTGATAAAATCGATGTCAGTGAACGAGTTGTCGAATCAATCAACCATGTAGTCCTTTCTCATAACTAAGCCTTTTGGACTCTGCTTCTCTGCACTCTAAGAAAAAGGAGGAGGAAGTTGGGAAAAATATTTCAGAAGGTACTAGCTTGAAAGGGTTGCCAATCCTTTTTCCCTTGTAGCAGAGGGCAGCATTTATCTTATGCATGGAGTATAGGTGTGAGCTATTCTAGGTTGTTGCCAGTGATAATAATAACCATGTAGTCCTCATCAGTCATCACTAATGGCAAATAAATCCTTTCTAATCATTGAATGTCGAATCATCTAACTGGTACTTATTCGTTTTTAACTTGGAATGTGGAGAGGCCTGGTCAATTGTTATAACCACTCTGTCTCTCTGCACTCAAAGTCAAAGATGTTACATTGATACTTGCATAGTTGCATTTAACTTATGCGTGGAGTATAAGTCTAAGCTAATGATTAGAAAGAACTACATGAATAAGCCTAAGCTAATTCCGAACTGTTGTCAGTTGTACTTGATTCCACAGATAATAATAAGTCCATTATCTTTTTAATTGACTGAACCATGGAGAGCACTGAAAAATGTTAACCTTACTGGCTTTTCCTTGTTTGTTGTAACAGACGCTGAAAGTGATGATGCAAATGATGATTCCACAGCTGGTAAAGAGACTTATGATCTCAGAGAAATAAAGAGAGTAGATCATATTCTCGCTTCCTTGCAGCGTAAGGTGAGTTATACTTATTATAGCGTAATCTGAACGATGAATAGTTCGAAATATCTTAGAAAGTATTTACTCGAAGTTTTTGTTATTGGAGAAAAAGAAATGAAATGCTGAATCTTGAATTGCGGTCTTGTGTGGTTTAGGATTCTTAAAACTCTTTGAAATGTGAAATTTCAGGCCGGTCTTGTAAAGCCTGATACTGTGGATTGTGGAAGGTTCTGATGTCGAAGTACCTGAATTCAATGTTTCTTACAAGCCCCAGAAGATCAGTCCGAAATTCCAGTCTACTGTGAGGCACCTACTACATCAAAAGATAAGGGATTCATATACTCATCCCCAGTTTTGCTCACATGTTATGAAGCCTCCTCAGATTGAGCAATTGATGGATCAAGAAGTTGTGAATCTATCTGGTGGAGAATTGCAGAGAGTTGCTTTGGCTTTGTGCTTGGGGAAGGTATTTTTGTGTGGCTCAGAAGTTTTCGTCCTCTTTTATCTTTATTGCTTTCCCTTACTGTCTCATTTACTGGTTGCTGTTGTTATTTTGTGCGCGATTTACTGTGGTAACTTTGTGGAGTATGCAGGCGTCTCTTGGCATCATAGATTATGCGAAGATATCCACATTGTATAGGATTATTAAATTACATGCCTACTAACTTTTTCGTTTTGCTATTAGTTAGTAGCTGAATAGGATGCTTCTTAAGAAATATTGTATGTCTAATGTCAACCATTTTGTACTTATGCAGCCTGCAGGTATTTATTTGATTGATGATCCGAGTGCATATTTCACTTACAAGTTACAAGGCATTGATCTCTTCTATAGTTTGAAAATCTGGGATATATCAAGAAAAGTTCTTGACTTATAATTGGTGGTGTTTTAAAGGGTTAATGTAGCTTTAATTTCTTCTACTGGCTTCATAGTGCCTCCTTTCTACATGATATTTCTTCATTTTATTTGAACTTGAAGGGTGTTGAGATATTAGTAGCATGGTAAATAAACAAGATGAAGATAAGATACTTGAGGAAGGTACGGGTAATATCTTAAGTAAAGATATTAGGAAAGTGGAAGTGGGAAATGCGCCCTCAAGATGGAGAGCAAAGAATGTAGAATTATAAGTGATAAGTGAAGAGAATAGCAGGAATAGATAAACTACTCATGAGCAAATAATGTTGTGATCCCAACCATTATTGTTAACATATTTGCAACCATAGTGGGCTAAAGTCTCAAAAGAGACAAAGCTTTTGATTGTGTACTTCTATATATATATATATGTATTGCCCTTCAGGCTTTAAGCTTTTCATGGCTGTATATTGGTAACAAAGCAGATGTATGTTTTGGTCCTCTAGGATGAATCACTATATTTGGATGAGCATCATTGTTTCTTGTATTCTAGATTCTAAAGATTTCCAAAATCAAGTTCTAACTTCATATAAATTCTTTCTAAACATAAAATTCAAAAAATCATAAAAGACGAGAGAGAAGGAAGGAAAGGAAAAGGAAAGGAGAGGCGAATAATGTTGTATTTGACGTTATAAACAAAAACATAACAACCAAGAAAGAGGGGAGCACAAAGAGAGAGGAGTACTTTCAAAGATCTTCTATAATCGCAAAAACACATATCATAAGAAGGATAGAGATCGAGAAATAGACATATAGGAAGAAGGATAAAGATCAAGAGGTAGGAACGTAGGTTTGGGACTCTAATAGTTTAATGTATGCATCACACACGCACCCGCGCGCACGCACGCCCCCCCCACACACACACATCGCTAACAATATCTAATATAGTATAAAGCATCAAATATCTTTTTTTATAGAGAAAAAGCATCAAATATCTTAGCATATAGCTTGACGTTCAATATACTAATTATATGTAACTTAATTCGAATATCACAAATACAACATTCTTGAATCATTGTTGCCTATGCACAATGTGAAGTGCTTTTCAAAATGCCAGTCGAACATGTTAGCAATTTATCGACTAATGTAAGCATTCTTACACTTGACACTTTTTCTTACTTTGCACACATACTCATACTTGATTTACATGTACATTGATCTAATTCCTTGACTATTTGCATCCTCTTGCTAGGCCTTTAGCAATATCTTTTGTGAACTAATGACAACAGGGTACTTGATCCAAATCACAAAAACTGCATTAATTTCCAGAAATAGGGTGTTGCAGTGGGGAGCCTACTATCTACAGGAATAGATTATAACTTCATTTCAAAAACACTTCAAAGGCACGCGAGAAACCTACAAGTTAACAACAAGTTCTAAATTAAAGCTGTTACCTTAGCTATTGGAATTGCACTTCAAATAAACTTAATTATGTATTTTCTTTTCAAATGAAATTAACAAGTAAATAAATCGTGTTTGCACACCGTACTTCATTGGTTTGCCTAATGCAACTAATACAACGTGTGTACTTAGCGTCTGTTTGGAATACGTGCTAAATAGATATTTCACCACTTAAGGCTAACGGACTACAAATATCACAATTATATTATTTTGGGGCGCCGTGCGCGTAGGCGCGCGGAGCAACAACTAGTCTTTTAAAAAGAGAAGAAATGCAACATAGCTGCATAGGAGAAGGAGGCATGATAAAGACTAGGGGTGTCAATCTGGGTTATCGGGTGGGTCTGGGTTGGCCCAAGTTGGGTCAAATGTGTTTGAGTCAGATCGTAGCGAATCAAACCTTTTCTCATATCGAGTGTGGTTGGGTCGGACCCACTTAGGTTGGATAAAACCCGACCAACGTATCCTTGGGTGGGGGTTGGGTATGGGTCGGACCATTTCAGCTCGGCTCAAATCGATTTTGGGTAGACATAAGTCGGCTTCCAAATGGGTTTGTGCGGATCACTTTGTATTTGGATGTACTTGGGTCGGCTCAGATCGTGCTCGGATGGACATGGGTTAGCTCAAGTCGGGTACAGATAGAGTTGGAATGGTCCATTATATGTTTGAGTCGGTTAGGTTCTAGTCATTATCCATATCGATCGAAGTTCGGGTTGGCACACGCATATCTATGTGCGCGACAACGCGAGAAATGCATAAATGAACAACTTTATAAAATTCGCCAATATTTACTACAATCATATTATCAAATATGTCCAGAGATTTTAATACTAACAATTTTTAATATCTTATATAAAAGTATATACTTCCTCCTTTTCTTTTTACTTGCAACGGTTTGACTTTTACACTATTCACAAACTCCACTTACTTTATCTTTGGTGATTTATATTTACGGAAAAACATACTCATTTGGGATCTTGTTAGATTCATTTCAATGCGTATTTTCCAAATATCTACTTTTTATAATTTATAGTTATCGGTAATTAAAGATATTAATGGTTAAAGTTATGCATCGGTAAGTGTGAAAGTCGAACGGTTGCAAGTAAAAAGAAACAGAAGAAGTATAAGAATATGAACTAACATGAGCAAAACATATTTAGGTCGGTAACTTATTGGGCTGGGTTCTGATATGTTCGGGTATAACTGGACTGGGTTTAATCCGTATCGGAATGGATTGGTTGGGAAACCAGATTATGTCGGATCGGAACAGATCGGATGCGGATCAGATGTCCAAGCACCCACCCTGTATGACGCTGGACTTAACCTTTTCAAAACAACCTACCTGTTTGACAAAATTTAGGGTGACCCGGTTCCAACTGCTTCTGTCATAAATCGTCTTCGTCGCGAATGGGGATTTATGCAAGGTAAAGTATCCATCAGATACTTAGCCAATGACTGGTTTTTAATTCGTTTCTCTTATCCCCTCGACAAGTCTGATGTCTGGGATGGCAGACCTCGATTTGTCCAAGGTCTGAACTTTGTTCTGCTGCCTTGGCGTCCTTTTTTTAAATCCTTTTTTAGCTCCATAACTCATGTTGACCAATGTGTCAAAATCCAATTCCTCCCAAATGAATTCTAGTCTTGGTCTCACCTAGCAACCTTATCCCAAAAAGTAGGCCAATTGGTCTAGCTCGACAGATTCATCGAACAAAATGACAACAAGCCCAGTTTGCTCAGGTTTGCCTCCATAGAAACATTTCCAAAGCTGTTCCTCTGTCCATAACTATGACCTTCAACACCGACTCATCTGAATTCTTCCTCACCTACGAGGGGGTTCATGAAGTTCGCCCATTATGTGGTGCTAAGATTCACTTTCTTAACCTTTGCCCCCAAGAGACCTGCTCTATGCCTAGATCTTGTAGTGGCAAAACTTGACTCAAGTAACATCACAATTGTTGCTGATTCTCGTTGGATCTCTGTTCGACCTCAACGTTGGTAACGCTCTCGTATGCCTCAACATTACCAATGTCATATGCCTTTCAAACCTCTTCCTGCTCTCAAACCAATTCCAAGCCTCTTATGCACTGAAACTTTACCCCCTGAATCCTTTAACCATGCTCACGCTCTTACTTTTGGGGTCACACATGCCATTCCGATCCGCTCCATATATATTTTCCTAGGATAGTGGCAGAGTTCCAAAGTCTAATGTTGATGATATTCCAAATATATACTGGTTGCCTTAAGAACACAAAGTCTTCCGAGCAATGGAAGCTAGCTATCCTGGTAGAACCCGATTCTCTTGTCTACAAAAAGCCTATAAATAGAAGAAAAAAAGCCTGAAAAGCATCATGCAATTGTTGAATAAAGAATAAGTCCTCTCTTCCAAATAGCAATAAGTCATTAGCAAAGCAAACATGTGTGATATTGAGATTTTTGAATCTTGGGTGAAACCTGAAATTCTTGTTGTACATGTGTTGTAACCCCAATAAGCATTTATCAGATACACCAGGAACAATGAGTTCACCATTAGCATTGAAAGTGTAAGAAATAGTGTCGAGGCTAACCATAACCCATTCTGTTAGATTATGGAAAACTCCTAATTAAATCAAACAAACTTAATTTGGGTTGTCAACTTTTAAGGCCAGTCCATATAATGGTCCAAATAAAATGTTCAAATGGCAAAGGTAAAAAGACTTTCAAGGCATAAATGGGTCCAGGCCCATAAACTACCAAGTCCATAGAGGGATCTCATTTCCCTATAAATAGACCTCGATTGGGCCGTGTTTGGGGCTTCCTGAACACGACACGATTCTTCTAACACCAATCGAGATCAGGTCTTTTCAAACGTAGGTAATGGGTCGGTTTGTTGAAACAATGATGCAACGGTATCAAAAATATGTGTGTACAAGTCCAGAAACCATACATAGAACAAGTTTTTGTTCAGAAACGGTTTGATCAACATTAGCCAACTGATCTTTGAGATGCTTTAGTTGTTGACAATAAGAAGATATGTCAGGAGAATTCGGCAGATGCATGGCATTAAATTGGTTTTCCAAATACACAGCGCATGTGTGTTTATTGTCTGGAGGAGATCAAAAGAGATGGTACCATAGATCCACTTTTTGACAATGGAATCAAGGCGAATCCATAGTTCAGCAGGAATATCCGGTCGCAGAGTTTTAGGATCGATGTGGTCCAAGACGTTACAGGCATGACAATGGATTTCAAACAATTCAGCCCAATTAAAATATTGTGATTTTTCATGGTCTAGAATGATAGGGATCTCATTCTTGATATTGCTCACTGCCTAGGCAGGGTGGAAAACCGCTGGGGGGAGGAGTCGACTGTTCGGTGGCATCACCAGTCATGGTTGTGGGAAGCGGGAGGTGATGCGGGTAAAGGGCCAAACAAAACATCGAACAAAATTAAAAGAAGGCGACAAAGTGGTGGAGATTCGGTGGTGTGCGTGGCGGATGTGAGGTCCGGAAAAAAAATTGTGTTTTTGGATCTCAACCTACGCTCTTGATGCCATGTTAGATTATGGAAAACTCCTTAAACCTGGAGTGATTCTATTGATCAAAATATATAGGGTTTACAATTTCGTAGTCCTAACATAGTTAGGAAACTATGCAAAGTATATCCTAAAACAATGAGAAAATACTATCCTAATATTATTCTCTATCACATTCAACAAACTGAGCGGGAAACCCAATTCCAATCTAAGATATCTACTAAAAAGTCATTCAACTGAGTCATAAGCCTTTTGTAAATTAATCTTAATCTTGCTCCTATGAGAAATATGCTTCTTCCTATACCCCTTGCTAAGCTCATTACTCAAAAGAATATTATAAAAAATGAGTCTACCCTTTAAAAAAGCAGATTGGCTGCCACCATTCAAACCATCCAAAACAACTTGCATTTAGTTACTCAAAAAAATAGAAATAATTTTGTAAGGAACACTACAGCATGCTATTGGCCTGAAGTTTTTAACATAACAAGCATTATCAACCTAAGGCACAAGGGAAACATAGAAATAGTTAATGTCTAGGAAAAAGTTGTGTTGATGTGTCGCTTCACAGGCGACTCCATGGAACGAACCCTATCCTATCGGTAGCTACGAAGTCGCCTTTGAGGCGACACCGTAAGGCGTTTTGAGGCGATCGACTCCATAAAATAATTTTGTAGTGTCTCTGTCAACCACAGGCAAAGAAGAAGCAACATTACCCATCAAGCTATGATCATAAAAGCTTCTAGCTTCTTTAATTAACCCATGTATATGACATCTTACACCATCATCTAGTAAAACTTTGATATTGTTTTGGCTCTGCCTCACTTTACTGTAAGCATGAAAGTATTTAGTGTTGGGAGTCTTCAAGAGTTATCTAATCAGCTCTAGACTTTTGTTTGTCATATCTGCTCATAAATTCTATTCCACTTCTCCAAATCAAGGAATATATGCTTCTCAGTGTCAATAAAGGCAACATTTTTCCCATCAAACGCTGATTAAGCCTAATCCTGGTGTAATGCAGCTCTTAATCCCTTAACCTTCTTAGAAATCTTCTAAAATGTTTGGCATAAAGACTTGAGGGGAATTTTAAGAGCCTTTAATTTGTACCATATGTTAAGAAGAGGATTAGGATGCAAAGTATGATGCACCCCTAATAAATAACAAGAAGAAAAAAAAACCAGTTAAAACATTTAGAAACCTGAAGGAACATTCTTATTCACATAACTATATTTTTCCTTACATGTAGATGTTACAAGTACAAGATGGTCAAGCTAAAGTATGTCAATAGTGTCCTATTTGTGGGAAAAGAATTTGAAGGAAGGATTGGGTAGTGACCCCAATATTTATATGCTTGATTTGCTAGTGGCACTAAAGCTTTGTTCATGTTGTTGTTGATGATGATTTTGTTGATATCCAACCACTATATACAACATAACAATGAAATTTGAGTAAGATTTGGTGAATTTTCAATGTACCCATTCGCCTAAATTGAAATGCAAAAATCTACAACTTTGGTGGATAAGGGGAAATTATGGAGGATGTCGAAAATTGTACTCGCTATAGTTAGTGGATACACGCCCCATATATAATCGATTCGCATCTATTCGCCTCCTTTGTACCCCTACTCGTTCGGCCTATGTTCAAAATATACATTATTTTCAACTTTCTTAAAATGTTTATGTTTGGGTTTTTCTATGGGGTGAACTTGTATTTTAGTGTTTTATAGTTTTTCTTCTTCCAAGTCGTATCCTATAAAATATTTTTTTTGCTAATGATTGATAACAACTTTTGGAGCAGCTTTTTAATATTTTGACCAAGTAAAAAAAATATTAACTTTGATTGAAAAGTGTTTGGCGGGTACGCAATGTGGATTGTAGTTTTTGGCTCTTGATATGTCTCACAAAGCTAAAAAAATGTCAATATGATAGTATTATTTGACGAAACTTCCGAATTAAAATTTAGAGTACAATTTAAGAACTTATTTTAATATTTGAATAAGTTGTTTGTGTCCATCACCTATCTCATATAGCTAATTTGTCACATCATGCTTTGGATAAGAAGATCGTACATTTGTCACATACAAAACTTTGACTTTAGATAATGCTTAAAAAGTAACAAAAAAAGGTCAAAGTAGTGGAAACTAAAAGACTTCCATTGTCAACACTTAGAAATGTAAATTTTATAGAGCCACTGAATAAAGTTCAAAGGTATGTAGAAAATGAAATGTCTTCCAAAGTCAACACTTATCGGCAAATAATTGCTTTGCTAAAGACATAAATAATCCTCAAGCTGGTATGAATATCTCAGGATTGTTCTAAACTCTTGATAAAGCTTTTGTATCCTGTAAGCGAAACAACAATAAGTTAAGCAATGACAGATGATATCTAGCAAAGATGTACTAGTCAAAATGAAAAGACAATTCTTACCTCTCTTTTTTCCCAATCCGTGCATAAAACTAATGTATAGCAACGACATATATACCAACATAAACATCTCATATATATCAACATAAATATCTCATACCAAATAATATCTTATATACCAAGATAAAAAAAATATTCTCATACATAACATAAAGAAAAATTCAAATACATTCCAAGTTACCAAAATAAAGAAATATTCAAATACATACAAAGTTACCAACATAAAGAAATATTCAAATACATACCAACAAAATAACATTTAAAATTGTTTAAAGAATTTTTTTTAAAAAAAAAAACCCCACATCTCCTTCAACCGCTTGGAACAACATATCATCCATCTCCTTTCTTCAGCAAAATAGATTGGCAATCCATCTCCTTTCTTCAGCGGAATAGATTAGCAACAAAATGGTAGAGAACTAAACAAATTTCATATTTATGGTGTAACCAAATACCAATATCAACGGTAGAAAAGAGAATCGAAAGACCTCCTAATACCCAGACTACAATATATCCAACAGTTTTTGTTTTGTCGTTATAAACCGAATATCAAAATGCACAACCGAGTAAACTAATTACACCAGTGAAAATCCTTACAAGTCCGAAATCTTTTTGAAAATATATTTGCCACAAGTTAATGAGACAGAAAAATCCGTCCATTCGAGTTCTCTACTAGCTCCTCCTCCAATTAACATTTGGAGGAACTGGTAGAGAGGAAGAAAAACGGTGAGTTTTTCCATTAAAATAAACATCTTTGGATATTTTAGTATCTAATAATTTGAAAAAGATGCGACTCCAATTGCAACCAACACATGTAAGATTGTGAATTTGATATTACTAAGATTATCAAGAATGCTTTGTTAATAAGTTTAATTTGTAGACATCAAAGCAATTCATTTTTTTTTTGAACTGAAACTGAAGGTGCAACACAAAAATGAGAAAAATGAGTTGAACGACAGAGTTGAAGGGAACTTACATTATATATAGTGATAGATCTATCCGCCAATTCCCTTGAATATCCCAAAGAATTTTGTTCTCATGCTTCCCTTAGGAGAACGAGAAGAGAGAAGAGAGAAGAGGAAAGAGGAGAGAAGAAAAAAAAAAATATTTCTTCTCCTAGATCTTCTTTCATCTTCCCTTAGAAGAGGAGAAGATAGAGAAGGAAAGAGCGAGATAAAGAAAGAAAATTTCTTTCTTCTCTTGGATATAGTAGAGGATAGTGGGATAGTGTGTTGTTTCTCTCAACGTGTGTCTCTTCCAATCTGTAAGGTCCGAAAATAAAACAGATAATTTGCTACACAAAGGTCTAGAAATAAAACTCCAGGCCACTTGAAAAGGGAGGAGAAATGAATTATAAACTGCAGGCCATATGTCGCTGTCGAAATTTATGGGAGGTGAGATAAAAATTGATCTGCCAAAATAAAAGAGCTGCCGAAAAATTAAAATTCATAGACAGAGTCACAGAGATGAGACGTGAGAGAAATGGTAGGTGAGACTTGAGAGAAATGGTAGATGAGACTTGAAAGAGATGGTAGGGGGGCCTAGGGTTTCAGATGCTTATTATATTCTTTCGCTATGTAAATGTGGTAGACAAGAAAAAAAAACTTATTATATAAAATTCCCTTGTATTATTTTTTTTTCTACACTGTGACGTTAATGATGGTATTTGATGAATTTTTTTCTATATTGTACTCTCTCAGGTTGACTACATTCATTAAGGCATGAAATTATACAAGAAAGCCACACAAATCGTATTTAACAATAAAAAAATCACATGAAAATTAATTCTAACGACCATGTTAATTTTGTTTAAATTTACAATCTAATGAAATTATTTAATGTTAAACAACTTCATAAGAATGTAATTAGTAGAAAATATTAACAAAATTTATCACTAATGTCACACTACTGGATAAACAAAAATACGAGATCATTTGATATAATATACTCCATATGGCTATAGATTCGGTTAACGACATGATGTTGGGTTTGTCTTTTGCTATCTTAATATTAAAAAGCTACTCTATATATAAAAGAAAAAGAGATTGAACTAAAAAAAAAAAATCTTCCTAAAAACATAATATAAATACTCCCCCAATTTCACAAATATTGTTAAACTTTGTATTTTTGCAATTTTTATCTTCACCACTTTGGTCATCATTTGTGCTTCATATATACGTAAAGAAAAGTATTATCACATGAAATTTTGTTTAATTCGTGTAAATATGTATTTTTAAGGTACTAACTTTTGATAATTTTTACGAGTACATAATTAAATATATTAGTGCTTAAAGGTTAACATTGACAAACGTCAAAAATAGGGTAAGTTTTTCCGAAAGATTATAGTAATATAATATTAAAACAATAGTGGTTCCACACTTTTGTATGTAGCTGCCATTGTGCAACTTTAAGGTGCACTGTGCATTATATTAGTTTATTAGTGTTCTTATACTAGATAGGAAAATAGAAATTTAAAATGTCACTTAAAGCTTATATTAGAATTAATTATGCCTATATCCAAGTATCCAATCCGAAACATGAGATAAAGATTTAGACCATAAAACAAGAGCTAAAGATTCTAGAATAAAAACTAGATAAGTGGTTGCTCCCAAGCCTTAGGCACTAAATGAATGAATGAGAGAAAAATGTATATGAGAAATAAATGCAATATCTAAATTGTAAAATTAATCCAACAAAGCGTTTTTCTATGAAATGTTTTTCCTTACCGGCTTCCCTTAAGGGAAATAGACTTACAAAATGTTTTCTATGAAATGTTTATCCTAATTGACACATATGACAATTATAAAATCCAAAAAATAAAAAGATGAGACTATCTTCTTATTTTTCTTGATATGTTTATGGATTGTTAATGTATGTTCTTTGAAATTGTAATTGCAATTGTAAGTTTAGGTAGAAAGAAAATTTATAAGTTGTTGCTTTGTAATTGTTTAAAATTGCTCTACTTATAACAGTTTAATTTTCAATCAAAAATTTCTCTTTTTAAACATATTTTTTTTAAAAGGTTTTTATGCCCCCCCAAACAAAAAAATAATGTAATGAGCCACTCCTAAACAATATAGTAACAATATAGTAGCATGAAGTTCTAAGGTTTTATCAAGCTCTCCTTGGGTCTGCTGCTTCTAGCCTTCCTGTTGTTGACATTGAAATTCTTAGAGAGGGAGCTCAAGTGAGTGCTACTGATGCTGCTTATTTTGTCCAAGACATTACTCATCAAGAAATTGATGATGCTTTATGGTCCATTGATGATGCCAAGGCCCCAGGTATAGATGGCTTTAATTGCTTATTTTTCAAGAGATCTTGGTCTATTATTAAGCATGATATTTATGCTGTTGTGAGGCAATTCTTTGATTCTGGTGTTATGGTGCTTTCGATTAACTGTACCTTGATCACTTTAGTCCCTAAAGTTAACAATCCTTCTCTTGTTAAGGATTTTAGGCCCATAGCTTGTTGCACCGTGTTGTACAAGATTATAGCTAAAATCTTGACTACTAGGATGCAAAGCATGATTGGTAATATAGTTGATTTGGCTCAATCAGGTTTTATGCCTGGAAGAAACATTTCTGTTAATATCCTTTTGGCCACTGAACTCATCAAAGGTTATTCTACTAAAAATATTTCTCCAAGATGCATGCTTAAAGTTGACTTGAAAAAGGCATATGTCAATCGAATGGACTTTTCTTGAATCAGTCATGAGTGAGATTGGTTTCCCTACAAAATTTGTGAAGTGGGTAATGGCTTGTGTGACTTCTGTTTCTTTCTCCATTCTCATTAATGGCGTTCCTTGCAAGCCATTCCCAGCTAGGAAGGGATTGAGACAGGGAGATCCTATGTCTCCCTTCTTGTTTGCTTTGGGAATGGAGTAGTTATCTAGATGTCTCCAGCAGCTCAAGCATAACTCAGAGCTCCATTTTCATCCAAGATGTGCATGGCTTAGTATCACCCATTTGATGTTTGCTGACGATTTATTAATGTTTGCTAGGGCTGATACCAGCTCCCTGCAACTGCTTTTTGATGCATTTACTAAGTTCTCTCATGCTTATGGTCTTGAAGCATATTTGGACAAGAGTAATATTTACATTCATTAGGGTTGATATGTCTCATTAAAGATGTTCTTCAACAGGTGGTCAACATACCTCAGGGAACTTTTCCCTTCAAGTACCTAGGAGTCCCTCTTTGCACTAGAAAGTTATTCTATCATGAGTGCAAACCTTTGATAGATAAAACTATAGTTAGAGTCCGACTTTGGTATGTTAAAAAACTTTCTTATGCTGCTAGACTTCAATTGGTCAATTCTATCTTGCATGGCGTCTCAGATTTTTTATTATGCCTAAGAAGGTGTTCAAAGAAATCCATAGCATTTGTAGGGGTTTTTTATGGACTGGTCAAGGAGACAGCTCTAAAAAAGCTCATGTTGCCCGGGGAGACTCTCTGTCCGCCTAAAGTTTGTGGTGGGTGGAATATCAAATACCTTGCTTCTTGGAACAAAGCCGCTATTGCTAAACATTTTTGGGCAATTTCTATGAAGCAGGGATATGCCTTGGGATTAAGTGGTTGCATGTTTATTACATTAAACATCATAATGTGCTTACTATGGATATTCCTAATAGACTTTCATGGTCTATGAAGAAGATCCTAGCTAGCAGGAAGATGTTCATTGAGAATCAGGCTCCTTGGGCTCTCTTAACTGCTCCTAAATTCTCTATTAAGAGGCTTTATTCTGTGTTAAAAGGTGATCACCCTAGGGTCATGTGGAGAAGAATCATTTGTAATATTAAAGCTAGTCCCAAAGCCTTTTTTGTTACTTGGCTGGCTCTACATGGGAGACTTGCAACTAAAGATAGGTTGTGTGCTTGGGGTGTAATTGCAGACAACAAATGTGTGTTCTGCCATACTGCCAATGAGACCATTGCTCACCTTTTCTTTGAGTGCCCTACTACTTCGAAGATTTGAAGAATCTGCCAACAGCAAGTTGGAGCTGGTGCTAGTAACATAAGTTTTGCTGATGAAATTGATCAAGTAATTATCAAATGCAGAAGTAAAGCTCCCCAAGCTCAACTCTATTGTTTGTTTTTTGTTGAAACTATTTACCAAATTTGGATAAATAGGAATGCTATGGTGTTTGGTAGCAATACTTTTGATGTTTTAGCTAGCTGTAAGCAAATTATATTTAAAGTTGCTTGTAGGTGTCCTAAGCACATTAGACATTTGCTTGTATTCTGATGCTGTGAGGTTGTGGCTCCCTGAGTCTGTTCAGGGTGAATAAGGCTTGTTTGGGGGTGTCCCTTCTCTCAAACCTTTCCTAAAAGGTGGAGGGAGGAGGTACTCTCCGAGTCTTGTCCTTTGGTGATGTCTTAGGCTGTATCTTTTTTTTTTTTTTGGTTATCAATAAATATTTTGAATTGCCAAAAAAAAATACAATATAGTAACATGTAAGTGATTAGATAAGTAAAACGGAGACGATAGAAGTATAAGTTAAGTATCTTAAATAAAAAAGTATCCTTTTCCCCTAAAAAATAAGAAGTATCCCTTAAATAATGATGTCAACCGTCAAACCGTCATACCATCCATTAGTGATGCAATGCGTCATAAAGGATGGCCTGCTACGATAGTATCCCACTGTCCAGTCAATGGCAACTAATTATCAAGAAATGGTTGAAGGAATTATAACAATGAAAATAAATCATGGTACAAACTACAAACCTTTGAACCACCAACAAACTTATCGCTATCATTTTCATTACCTACCATTGAGAATCAGGGTGAAAGGCAGTTATCAACGTTCAACAGTGAGTTTGTGACGCCTCCTCTCCAATCAAAGTAAATGTCCAGCCCTTTTGCTTTATGTCCACCCGAACTTTGGAGAATACAAGAATTATCATTCATCTAATACCTTTCTTTACACAACAATTATGGAGAAGGTATGGAAGAGGAAGGGAGGAAACAGTAGTTTTCCTTCAAAATCTTTTCGACATTAGAATGATTTGGTTTTTTAGGAGCAAAGCAGAAATGAATGCTTCGACTACCTTCCCTTTCGCTCTTCCATAATATATCCAAACACTTCGCGACAGATTCTTCTATCCATACGCACTATTAAAGAGCAGAAGCTGAGAGCAAAAACAGAGGTTACTGTCTGCAAAGAATCCAATATAAATTGTCTGGAAAATTAACAATATAGTTTGGAAATCACGTATCTACACGAGATAGGATCTCTTCACAGCACTGTTGACCAAAAACGTCAACACATACAAACATTATTGCCAAACCTCACGCCACCAAACAACATTCTCCAAATGTTAACAATGTGTGCCTGCAAGGAACGGTTACATGATGAATTCAATTCTATAGTGGAAAGTGATTAAAAAATTTCAAACTCCAAGCCGGAAATTGTGATTAGCAGAAGGCGAGGACAAATAGTAAGCTAGTTTTTGGCATATTAGGCATGGAGATATTTGATGATCGTAAGAAAGTATAACATGTGAACTGACCTTTAAGTAAGAAAATACAATCAAACGATTATAAAGAGTCTGCTATTGAAGGTGGCAAAAAAAAAAGCTACAAGGACAACTAAGAGGCAATCTCGGTAGATATAAAAGCAAAGGAGTTTCAGTGACAGCTAACACGAAAGCAATCAAAAGAAATTAAACAAATCAAGATTCAGGACGCAGCTGCACTTTCTCATATAAGGTTGCACTGACTAAGCTAAGCATGTCGAGCACAATAATTATATGCTCACACAGAGATCAGTGGCCTCAACTTTGTGGTCCTGGCTCCAGGTAGAACTTACAAGTTACATCAAACACATTTATTCAAGAGAGACTAAGTGAAGCTATGCCATTAAAATTTTGTATCACATCTTGTCCATTTTTGGTTCTCTTTATTTCGTTACTATATGCACAGCATTTTATCCAGATTGTCAACATATAAGTAAGTAATTCTTTCAATGACCTTTTTTTCTTATGCACTTCCCCTATTTTAAAATAAATGAAATGTAGGGAGGAGGCATGGGGATTTAGGAGAGAGAAATAAAAAGAGGGACCCATATGATGAAGAGAGAGATAAAAAGAAGTAAATGTCAAATAAAGTGACGTTAAATTTATTTTGTAACGGCCTAAAATGGCAAGTAATCCATTTATTTTAAAATGGAGGAAGTATATCAGATTTTAGACTCCAATCATGATAGTCGGACACGCTCCTCAATGTAACATGAAGACTATTACAAAGAAAATCAGATCCATAATATGCTTAGAGTTTGACTTATATCTCCTAATGAACAAGAGTTTCAAGTCTTTCAACAGTTTTGGTGAAATTAAAAATAGACTCTTGAATTTGATCATCAATGCTTCTGCACGGACTATCACATTTAAGTGACAAACCCCATTTCTAGAGCAAGGAAGCTATTACAAACTTACAAGGACCTGCAAGGAATAGCATAATTCCCCGTCCAAAGTGACATATGCAGGATGTGAGAAGACAGGTAAGAATGGAACACTTTGAAGCTAGTAATAGACTACGACAGTAAGGGCTTTTAGCAAATGCATAAGTTAGTTAGGGCAGAGAAATTCCATAAGGAGGGGGATAAATAGAGAAGAAGGCACCAGGGAGAGAAATGCCTTATGTAGAGAAACTGACAAGGCTAGCTAATTGATATTAACATCATAATTTGCTTGATCGTTTCAAGTCTCTTCCCTAACTTTCTTTTGTTTTATCCCATTTCTCCTATTTACTTGCATTTTCTAGTGAGTTCGTTGCAAAACCCACTTAGGATTGCAAACCCGATAGTCTAACACGGTAGTTGGCTTAAGGACATATGATACTTCTCGGGGTGGGTTATGAAGGATCTAGAAGGTGAAGACAAGGAGGAAAAACAGAAGGAAATAAAAACGAAGTTACGTGTCCGCGGGTGGTAAAGTTTCCTTTCTACGCAAGTAGCCGTGGACATATGGAAAGCAATATCATTTGGGTAAGGCTATGTTCCGCAATGAATTCCATAAGGAGGGGGATAAATAGAGAAGAAGGCACCAGGGAGAGAAATGCCTTATGTAGAGAAACTGACAAGGCTAGCTAATTGATATTAACATCATAATTTGCTTGATCGTTTCAAGTCTCTTCCCTAACTTTCTTTTGTTTTATCCCATTTCTCCTATTTACTTGCATTTTCTAGTGAGTTCGTTGCAAAACCCACTTAGGATTGCAAACCCGATAGTGTAACACGGTAGTTGGCTTAAGGACATATGATACTTCTCGGGGTGGGTTATGAAGGATCTAGAAGGTGAAGACAAGGAGGAAAAACAGAAGGAAATAAAAACGAAGTTACGTGTCCGCGGGTGGTAAAGTTTCCTTTCTACGCAAGTAG
The DNA here is from genome assembly GCA_947646795.1 of Beta lomatogona. Classification (NCBI taxonomy): domain Eukaryota; kingdom Viridiplantae; phylum Streptophyta; class Magnoliopsida; order Caryophyllales; family Amaranthaceae; genus Beta; species Beta lomatogona. Next base: position 44,607 of record CANSNZ010000839.1, on the reverse strand, counting down.
CCGTGGACATATGGAAAGCAATATCGTTTGGGTAAGGCTATGTTCCGCAATGAATTTATGTTCGGTGTTTCGCGTGTTAGTTTCCTTGTTCTAGTTAGTATAGGTGTATAGGGTTCTTAGAGATTATGTCATTTGGATACTTTATTTCATACCAAAACTTGATATTTTTCTACGAAATGGCCGAGTCCGACACCTAGATACCGAAATCCAATTAGGCACTTTATCCGAGTCTGAGTAAAATAAATAACTTTATTAGGAAGATATATATTTGGTTTCCTATTATCTTACCTTATATTCTAGATCTTATTATAAGTTTGGAATACTTGAGTCTTTGAAAAGGGGTAGGACTATTCAACTATATAAAGGGGAATTGGATCTAGAGCACACATTGATATTCAAACACATGGAGAGATTACAAATAATTTTAGCATTCTTGATTAGAATTTTTGAGAGGTTAGTAATTTACAAGGTTTGTAAATGTGGATTCACTAATATTCGTTGATTGATTAGTGATAATTTGATGGTTTTCACCCATACTAATTTGTGAAGGGTGTTATCCATGTTAGATTGTGTTTGTCATTATCTCTTATTTTTCGCTCTTTAGATTTGTTCATATTGTTTTTGTTGTTAATCACCTCCTTCGGCAAAAGTGATGCTATAGTGGATTAAGATGACCTTTTTTTGTTAATAGAAACTCAACTCTATTACCTATTATATGCATATACAAAGAAAATTTAATGAAAAGACTTTAATATTTCTAACAAAAGAAATGATTTTAATGTTTTTGTTTTGCATTCCTAGTTCCCAAATGTTCAAAATTAGAACTTCCTGTTTGCTGTTTCCATTCCCAATTTTTTATATTTTTGCAGCATAGATCACTGCCCTAGGTATGCTAAGTTATAACTCCGCTTATGATTTTCTAATGCGCTAAGAATTAACTTAGCTTAGGACAGATTTTGAGATGAAAAAAGTTAAGGGAAGAAGATGAAATTTATTTGATTTATACTCCTAACTAGAAAAACAGCAATTATCAGGAAAACAAAAGCATTTGAGAGGCTTGCTCTATCCCAAAGTGTACAAAGAAACAATAAACTCTCACTTATTTTATCCTACCCTCTTCCCTCTCTAATTTCCTCCATTTATAGAGCTTCTATCCTTACTAACTAGCTAACTTGTTTGTCAAGCCACTAATAACAAAAATATATTACGACTACCTAAAGTGTCCTTCCCTCTTATATTGATGCTTAGCATACAAGAAAGTCCATAATGTGTTCCTTGTATCCCTGCTGGCTTGTTAAGTAGGACTCTCAGCGGTCTCAGCATTTGGCTGAAAACCATGAATGAATGCCTAATATGGGAACAGAACACAGATAATTCATCTCTAGATTTCAGCCAAATGCTGAGAGTCATACTAAACAAGCCAGTAAGGATACAACTATAAAGAACACATTGCAGACTTTCTTGCCTTCAAACAGGAACAAGTACTGTTCCAGTAAGTGTCGCTTTAGTGAAAAGTTGCTTGATTCACAAGGCATGCCTTCTTGTTAATATTCTTAGACAGTGGCCAGATACAATCTGCGTTAGCCGTTAGGAAGTTTTCTGTATAGCAGAGCTATTGGACACAGATTTTGTTTCTAACAAAGTTGTATAGATGGTTGAGGTGAAGTGCAGAAATCTTATAGACTAGATAACCTAAAGAAGGTGAAAGAGCTTTACTAGCCAGGTTATTCAATATCAAAAAGGTCAATCAAAAAGATGACGGTGAAATTATGGAAAAAGCAGCAGTTAAAATTATTTTTGGGCAGTAAATTGACAGTTGTAAATGAGATGATAAACAATCACCATATCAAGAAATATATTTGAAAAGACAGCTTGGGCTATTTGGAAGATTTTTGCATGTAGAGAAGTGCTGCAGCAAAATGCTTCAGTTGACTCTTATGTGATTCAACGCCTCCAAAAAGAGGGAGGGAGAGGATGCAGTTCTCCATCAGGACGAGTTATCTCTTCCTACTCCCTCACAGCACATGGTGTCATGCTGAAAGTACCACTTGCAGAAAACCTGGAGCCTCACAACAGATTTTCCCTGTGCACCGCTCAGCACTAAAGGCTACTTGCTACAGGTTTTCCCTGTGCTCTGCTCAGCACTTAAGGCTACTTGCTGCATTAGCTGAGGATTATGACAAGACTTTTCGACCTAAATTAAGTATCAAGCACTTTATCAACATCACCAGAGTATGAGATTCCCCTAAAGCCTTCGCTGGAGGTGGTTTTTTCGGCCAACTCCCAATATTGGTCACTATCCACAATCCGTGTTTAAGCATATAAGTTGCCCGCCATATTATTAGGTTCTCGGCCCTTTGTGGCAGAAAAGCTAATAAGGTAAATTAAAAGGTCCATTTACCCAATAAAATAAAAGAATGTTACCAACTGTCTCCATCACAAGCAACAGGGTGGTCTAAGCACTCGATGCGTGATGAAGACATGAATTACAGTTAGCCCATCAATTGGTAGGATATCACAAGGTCATCTTAGAGTGAATTTCTATCTCAAAAGAGTAAGGCTCATGTTAGCTATCTAACACCTAATAAGAAAGCTAGAAGTTCAGTTTTTCTGTCTCATATCTGACCCCAAATTAATCTTTTCTTTACTTATTTCAAGAAACAATTTGGCAATTTACATGGTGTTAGTTAGCTAATAGCTTTAGTCATTCATAGTTTTTCATCTCAAAAACAATCAACAGATTCTTCAGCACAATTTATCATAGTCGACATCATTCAAATTCAAATAGACCTTTAAAAGTATGAAATACTCTCATAACCATCAGGGATACACAAGAGCTGTATAAACCACTAAAGATCACATTGTCTACTACACTTCTGGCCAGGGGTGGGACAAATCCTCGGAAGATAATGTCAGATAGACTTCCAAAATTCTAAAATAACCCTTGATCATTTTTGGATGCATACCAGCATACGGAATGAAAGAATACGAGAACATCGATTAATTGTTCTCTTGTGAAAACCAAGATGCAAAGTCTGATAAAAAGTAATTAGCTACTATTATATTGTTAAAAAAAACTAGAGATTTTTCAGTTGAATATACCCATACAAGCAAATTCCAAATTACGTTATCAACAAGTTACGATAATAGTATTACTTCCTCCGTTTCGTTTTAATTGCAACAAAGGGGTATTTTTTGTGAGATATAAAATATTCCTTTGTTGCATTTAAAACGAAACAGAGGAAGTATTTACCTTGTACCTTATGTATTATTCTTGTCAACAAGCGAGTGAAATTTTATTTTTTTAAGGAAAGCTAGTGATTTTGTTCACAACTCTTAACTTCACCAAATGTGGTTCCAATCCAAACTTAGTTCGATAGTGATCCCCATTTTGGAACCAATGAATCCCATCAACTCCGAAAAGTTGTGCAGCTTTGTTTTACGTAAAACAGCCATGAGATCATCAACTTCATTTTGCAGAATAAGTACCAAATTTTAGTCCGCAAACACAAGTGACATACAGCTGCAAACATACTTTAAACAGCCTTTCCTATGTAGCATGTAGACCGATACAAACAAGATACAACGGCAACCAACATTATTATTCAATGCAACATCACTTAATATACTCAAACAAGCATCAATTGGAACACAACAGAACCAGCAAAGCCAATACTTGAAAATAATATCAAGAAGATAAGACATGTCTTACCCCGAATCAACGAGTATTGAACCAACTCGAAGGTGGACTATAAAGCTCCACATAACTCTCAGAGTCTTCCATAACAGAGTTAATGCCTGTTTTCATGTCAAAAACTTTAGTAAACCCAATGATTCCTCCATCACCAAAAAACACTTTTTTGGAGTAAATAACATTCCTAATACATCCATTGTATTCATTTCTGGACAACGAAAAATTCGCATCGTCACCAATGAAGAACACACAACCATTCAAGTCCATCTCATAATCCCAGAACCGACCCTTTTCATCCAACTTAAACACTCCAAACCTCGTTTCTATATCGTCGAAAACTTCATCAACTAAACACAAATTTCCATCACATTCCACCAAATAAGTACAAGTACCATTCCCATACATCAATTTTGGAACCAAATCAATGGGTTTCAACCTAGAATCAATCATAACAAGTCTTCCTTTTTTATCAGCAGTAGCATAAAATTTACCATCATAATTAATAATATCATCAAAACAACGCCCAAATGCCTCAATTTCAGTCCACACATCATCTCCAAACCTCCAAATTAGCATTTCCCCACTAAATTTCAGACCTAAAACAACAAAATCGCCATTTTGAAGAAATTCCTCGCAACAACCACCTTCTTAATCCATGAATCCAAATCAGGGTAAACATAATAGGATTCAGAAACAACCGAAATTCTGTAATCAAGAAGGTTAAGAGAAGAATTAGGTTGAGGAAATGTGATAAGAGTCGAAAGAGGGTCGAGAAGAGTGAAGGTGTTAGGGCAGTTTTCTCTTTCCTCGAGTTTGATGAGGAAGAAGCCGCCATTGGAGGGGTTTTGAGGAGGAAAGAGAAGATATATGGTTCGTTGGAAAAGAGAAAGAGAGTTGGAGGAAGGGAAGAGTGGGAAGGGGAGCTTGAGAGGGAAATTAATGGCGGAATGAAAGGAAGAAAGTGAAGAACGCCATGGTTTGCAAATCGAGCGAAGTCGAAGAACGCCGATTTTCTTGTCGAGACGATCAGCGATTGATGATAAGACGTCGCCTGGGAGATCGGGCCAGGGTGAATTCGTCGCCATTTTTGCGCCTCCTTTCAAATTTTTGAGCTTTCCGAGTATTTGATGATGATGGAGTATGGATGTGTTCACAAGATAACTAACACCAAACTTAGTCAAGGTCAATGGTCAACACTGGAATGGTTGGTGGAGAAAGAGAAAGAGAAAGAGAAATTGAAATCGAGGTGATCATTTGCGGGTTTGAATTGGATATGGTTATAGTCTCATAGAGATCGAGTTGAATAATAAATTTTTTGTATGGGGGTCTAAGATGAAAAATTCAAGCACTTCACAAACTTTTATATAAGGCGACCACGCTTTGAACAAATGGAGTGATCATCTAATAAAAAAGCCCAAGCTAGGCGTTATAACGAAGCCCAAGCGTTAATCCATTTTCAACTAATAAAAAGGTCCAAGCTGAATTACGGGGTCACTTTTTGTAACACGGACTACTTTTATTAAATGTAGGGGTTTTTTTAATGTTAAGGTGTTACTTTTAGTGAAACTAGAGGTTACTTTTTCGAAAGCTAAGGGGTTATTTTTTGCTGAAACTAGGGATTACTTTTTGTAATGTTACTTTTGCTGAGACTAGGGATTACTTTTTGTAATGCTAAGAGGTTACTTTTACTGAAAGTATGGGTTACTTTTTGTAATTATAAAGGGTTACTTTAGCTGAAATTAGGGGTCACTTTTTCTGAAACTAGGAGTTACTCTTAGAAGTTACCTTAGATTTATGCAAGGGATTATATGTTATGCAAGGGGTTACTTTTAAATTTATTTATAATGTGGTTACTTAATATTTATCCAGGGATTACTATAGGTTTTGTACCATGGCCCACGGGTTATCTTACACTTATGCAAAGGTTACCGTTGTTATATGTTGGGAGTTACTTCATATTTTGTGCAAGGGTTACTTTTACATTTATTATGGGGTGACTTTTTACTTATCCATGGCTTACTTTGGAGTTTATACAAGGCCTTAATTTACACTTATGCAAGGATTAATTTAGATTTATGATGGAGATACTTTATACTTAGGAGTTACATTAGTTTATGCAGGGGTTACTTTTTTTCTCTCTCCTTTTTACTGTCACTCTTCCAGTCTTCCATTTTCAGCCACTTTCTCTCTCCTCTTTTCTCTATCTCTCTTTCACTTTATAAATAAATTCCAGATGCCATTTTTGTTGCCATTTTTTCATGGTTATTGAAACCTTGAATTATGAGACAAGCTTTCAATTCGAAGGATCATCATCACCAGAGGAAGACGACGACGACGAAGAAGAAGACGATGTTTCAAGAGAATATGATACCTATTTGTAAGAATTTGTCGATGGTCCCCACAAATATAGAGTCAAAAAAGATACTGAGTCCGAAGGAGAGGCGGGGTTTTCTTTGGGGCTCGATAGATGGAATAGATAAGGGCTTAAAAGTTTTGAATTTGCCACTAGGGAATTCACACGAAATGGAACGAAGGAGGCATGCTATCATGGGAGTTAAGGCCAGATCCGAATTTCAATCGAGTGAATAGCAAGCTTGTAGTTGAATCGAGATTGACGATGAATACAAGATCGAAAATCTATATCTTTCTCGAAGCTCGTGCTTTAAAGCGAACGAATGGTGGTTTACTTTCAAACATAATAGAGTATGGAACTAAAGAAATGATTGGCCTTATCCATTATTCACTCCTTGTTCATAGCTTACCAAGAATGAGCTTATTCAAGCGGATAAGAGAATGACAGACAAGGAGACAAGAGCAGTTACTTGTGTAGTGACAAGAGCGGACATCCCTCAACGGCTAGCACCATCTTCTCTTATTCCTGTCATGCCACTGTAAAGCATCCTGACTTCCGGACTTGAGCTTCCAATGCTTCACTACTGCACTCAGTTGACTTACTAGAATATATTCTTTTCACAGATACGCTGCGCAGAAAGAAGGCATGTCCTATATCATATTATATTCCCTACTTGAGTATGATTCCTCTGGGGATCTGGATGTTTCCGCTTATGCTTCCCCTACACGGTTTAGGAATAAAGAAGTATTCTAGCCTTTAAGGAAAAAGGCTTCGGAAGTAGTAGTAGTCGCGCCGCCGGGGCTACGGAAAGGGATCCCGAGCGTGATCGGCTTGTTTATTCCCATTACTTCACCTCTCTAGTTAAAGATATGCAGGTGGAAATAGAGGGAATTTTAGGTTGAAAGTCCCACTTCCAAATTGTTTCGGGGATTGTCCAACAGCGAATCATGAATGTGGGAACTAATTATAAGACGCTTACTCCACTGAAAAACCAACTGAGTCTGGATCACCCCTTGGTCGACTTTATTATCACGGAACTGCTTCAACTGGTTAGACAGCTTCACAACCATACACCAACAAAAAAGAGTGACTGTCCTGTCGCAGCTTTCGATGTCATCCTATTTGCCCATAAGACTGCAGGTTATTTTTTCAACCCATAAACCCTTAGCTGTTTCAAGTCGCTTTTTCAGTGCACCTATGATGGTTTTGTTACTAGACTCTGCTTGGCCATTTGCTTGAGTTGGTGTCGATGTACTCAACTTATTGCCAAAATCCTCACAAAACTTTTTTAGAGCTTACTTTTGAGGAAGCTCTCACCCGTGCAAGCATCAGAACATGCATACTCGCAATCTACAGAGTCCTTATGGCTTGCTTTTGAAAAAGAATAATAAAAAAAAAAATACTAACAAACATTCCATTCTTTCCTTCCCCTTATACTACTAATAATCAATCTTTAAAACACCCGACATAAACATCAAGTACTGAAAGGGGTTTTAGCACCCAGAAAAGTAAAGTTTGAGAACTTTCTCTTTCAGATTCTTAATTTGAGTGAATTCTCTCCTTACTCAACATGGATTTAATCAACAACAAAAAGCCTACCTGCAAACAAACTAGTATAGATGGGTTCCCAACAGAATTCTTCAAGAGCACACGGGGCACGAGCAGGGGCATGTACTACCATTATGTATTTTTTATCTTGGGAAATTGACAGATTGCACATGTGCAAGTTTCCGTGCATGTGGCTCATCCGTGATAACTTCTTCGAATTTGCGGGAACTAAGTGAGGATTCTCCTTACAGCACGAGCGAACCTTTTCGGAACTGGTTAGAAATGGGTGCTACTATCGTAGCCCGGATTCAGCCATGTTCTCTTGATCATGTCCTCTTCCCAACAGTTGTACTTTGTGTTGGGGCGTCTTTGGCTTTACGAAAGATATTATCTTTGACAAATCAAACTACGTACCAAACAAAGGTGGCGAGGTGGCGAAAGATAATATCGTCTTCATGTGGATGTTCTTCGTGATTTTCTAGACCCAGATGTTGCACTAAGTCTTCGATTTGTTCGATAATTCCATGGATTATATTGATTCTTGAGATTCACGAAATTTGAAGAAATTTATGTTTAAATCATCCAATGATTCGTCAGATTGTGTTAAATTATTAGATGTTAAGATTGATTTTGAATTTGCTAGTTTCGACATTGATTTAGAGAGAAGATGGGGGGTTTTTGGGGTTTGGGAGAGAGAAAGCAATAAACAGTGAGGAGCGAGGAAAGAAGCAAAGAGTGAGGAAGGAGAATGGAGGAGCTACAGCTCCGTTACTTTCTTAATGACGCGTATGCCGCATGATTTGATTTCTGTGTGGCGTGTTCCATAAAAAACGTGCTGTTCTATAAAATATAAAAATGTAAAAATCTTGAAATAAAATGAAAATAGAGTAGCACCGTGTTAATGGAGAGTGAATGTCAACTAGCTTTGTAATAGCCCGTGTTTTTAAGTATGTTTTAGTTTAAGTTAATTTTTTCTATTAGTTTAACTAACCTTTAATATCAATGAGAAATTACTTGAGAATTATTATTTTAAACACAATTATGTTAGTGTAGGTTTTATGAAATAAGTTATTGAGTAAATGATTGTAAGCTTTAAAAGAAAAAGGAAAAAAAAAGGGACCAATCTCTCAATCTCTCTCTTCATGTCAGATTTCAAAGGATCCAAAACATCATCCTTCTATGCGTGTCTTCATAATCAAAAGCCAAATCAAATTCCACATATGATTTGCCAATTATTTCCTTGAAGATTTCAGTTTGATTACCCTAAATTGAGATGAGATTAGAAAAACCCAAACAAAACCTCAATTTCCTTCTCATTCTCGCGTCCCCTCTCTCATCTCTGCTTGCACTTCCGGCCACTACGGCTGGTGTTCATCGCACCCATGATCATCTCTCTCCTCTGCTTTGTTCCTGTAACTGTTGTCTCTCACTGGAGCCTTGCCGGTGCTGCTGCTTCTGTCTTCTTGTTGTTGTGTATTCGTGCTGTGGCTTTTCTCTCGCCTCTGCTTCGTTTCTCGGGCGGTGTGTTGCTGCTGTTGCATGTCCGACGGTGTTGCGGTGGCGCTGGAGGTGCGTTGTGGCTGGTGTTGCTATGTCTATTGTAGCTCCTCTCTTCTTTTTCTTCTATGAAGTATAAAGCTAAGCTCCCTCATCTTTCTTCTTTGATATATATTCCAAATTCAGATTTACATGAGGTTTTGTTGTTACTACCTCCGTCCCAGAATAGTCTGAACACTTTCCTTTTATATTTGTCCCAAATTAGTTTGAACACTTCCATTCTTGGCATGGTCCCACCATTAATATACTATATCTTTTACCCATCTTTGGCCCACACTCTACTTTTTATCAATAAAAAGTTACCCAACTTTCTCTCTCCTCTAATAAAAAATACCCCACCAACTCCTATCACATCTACTTTTTAAATACAATAACATTTGATAACCACACCACAACTTATCACCTTAAAGTACGTGTCCCAACAAGTGTTCATATCTTTCTGGGACGGAGGGAGTATGATTTTCTTAATCGGTTAAGACAAAAATGTTGGTATTGGTTGCCAATTAGTATGTGAATGAAATCTAATTAGTAATTGCTTGAAAGGCATATTAACATTACGAGATGATTATTTTGATTAGAAATATGCAATCTTGTTTTGTTAGGGAATATATTGTATTAAGGAGTTTTCCTTGTATAGGAGTCTTGAGTTTGTTATATGGTTTCCTATTTCTATATAGATTAGGATTGCTTATCCTTGCTTTGTTAGGATTATTGTACCTATATATTGGTAGATTTGATCAATGAGAAGACATCAAAATTTCCCCAATCATATTTTACATGGTATCACAGCTAGGTTAAATATTTCAAAGGCACATTTTTTTTCATGTCGGTTTCATCGACTGTCTTTCTTGTGTGGGTGTTTTTTCTACTCTGGTTTGGTTTGCTTTGTGCGAGTGTGAGTGGCAGTAGTTGCTTTGTGCGTTCCTCTACTGTGTGAGTGTTTTGCCTTCCTCCATTAATTTTTTTTATTTCTTCTTCGTGCGAGTGCGCATCCGTTCATCTGCTGCTGGTGTCTGCTATCTTCGGTGGTCTGCTGTAAACTATTCAGCCACGTTTTACCCAGCAAAAATATTCAGCCACGATGGCAGGAGATTCTTCGTCGAACTACACGCATCCCTCTAATCCAAAACTCGACATTACTTCCCCTAACTACCTTGGCACTGGTGACCGCCCTGGTGATTTCATCACTCATACTCGCCTAAAGCATGATAATTATGACGAGTGGGCTGCTGATATTCAACTGGCTCTTAAAGCACGTCACAAATTCGAATTTCTTGACGGCACTATTATTGCCGCCGAACCACCATACTCATCGGCAGATTTGGCTACGGTCAATGCGAAGTTGATTTCGTGTTTCCAATACTATTTCTCCTGATGTCAAAGGTACGTTAACAAAATTTCATGAGGCCAAACGTCTTTGAGATCACTTAAAAACTCGATTTGCCACTATTAATGGACCTAGAATTCAACAATTACTTTCTGATATTGCTCGTTGTGATCAACCTAAAAATATGTTTGTTTCTACCTACTATGGTAAACTTAATGCTTTATGGAAAGAGTTGTTACATCATGTTCCCTTAATTTCTTGTGCTTGTTGTTCTAAGTGTGTGGCGTGTTCTCTTCATGAGGAACGTCGTGAAACAGAGAAAATTCATGACTCTCTTATGGGTCTTAATTCGGAATATTATTCGCGTCTTCGTACGCAAATCTTATCTATGGATCCTTTACCATCCTTGGATCGTGCTTATCAATTGGCAATTCAAGATGAGAGGGTTCGTTTAGCCACGTCTGAACCCCCTCCACCGAGTGCAGTTCTCGGTTTTGCTGTGCTTGGGGAAACGAGCCATGGGCGTAGCTCGGGTGAACGTCCGTTTTGTACTAACTATAACAAAGTAGGCCACGAAGTGGCTCGGTGCTGGCAGCTATTAAATTGCACCCACTGCAAAAAGCTGGGGCATGATATCAAAACCTGCTTTGAAATCGTAGGGTACCCAGAGGGATGGCCGAACAATACCCGCGGTGGTGGCCGTGGGATTCGCACATTTGCTGGTCAGGGACACGGTGCCACGAAAGCCAACACTGTGGTTGCCGTCGGATCTCCTGCCACCTCATCATCTCCGGCTTCTTCCTCCCTGTTTTCCGCCGAGCAACGAAAGGCCCTCTCAGGTATCCTCGGTAATGTCAAGCTCCCGGACGAACGTTTAAATGGCATGTTTCCCTCTGAATCTTGGATTATTGATACCGGTGCAACGCATCGTGTTTCTGGTGAAAAAGGTTGGTTTCATACTTTGGTTGATATAGAACCTTCTCCGGTTGGGCTCCCTAATGGTGAATCGGTGGTGGCAACCCAAACGGACACGGTTATTCTTTCTCCTACTATTACTTTGACTCATGGTCTGTATGTTCCTACCTTCAGTTGTAATTTACTTTTGGTTTCTCAACTCACTAATGATTTGCACTGCATTATTCAATTTTCTTCTTCTATGTGTGCTATATAGGACCTACTGAGGGAGCTGATTGGAACGGGGCGTAGAAAGGATGGACTTCACTACTTTGATGGCGTTGTGCCTCAGCAAGTTTATGTTCATGCTACTATATCCGAGTTTCAATTAAGGCATCAACGTATGGGACACCTTTCTGAGAAAGTAGTGAGGTTACGTCCTCCTTTGTGTGGTCATAAGGGTAGTTTACATCATCATTGTGAGATTTGTTTTCGTGCTAAGCATTCTAGAGACGACAAATTTCCTATTAGTTCAAATAAAGTTTCTCGAATTTTTGAGAAAATTCACTGTTATTTGTGGGGTCCTTACATGCATGAATCATCCTGTGGAGCTCGTTATTTTTTAACCATTGTTAATGACTATTCTAGAGCTGTTTGGGTTTATTTAATGATAGATAAAACTGAAGCTTTTCGTATGTTCATGAATTTTGTTGCCATGGCTGATCGCCAATATTCTTCTACCATTCAGATTGTTTAGAGTGATAATGTGAGTGAATACAATTGTTTGTATGATCATATTTTTGCCATGGGAATTATCTTTCAGATCTCTTGTGTCTCAACTCCTCAACATAATGGGCGGGTTGAAAGAAAACATAAACATATTTTGAATGTGGGTAGAGCCTTACTTTTTCAAGCCAATCTTCCTATTTATTTTTGGGGGAGAGTGTCCTTACTGCAGTTCATTTGATTAATAGCACTCCCTCTCTCTTATTACATAATATATCTCCCTTTGATGTTCTCCTTGGTTTTTCCCCTGCTTATGAGGCTATAAAAAAATTTGGGTGTCTCTGCTTTGCTCACAATCATAAAACCAAAGGTGACAAATTTGCTAGTAGAAGTCGAAAGTGTATTTTTGTGGCTTACCCATTTGGCAAGAAAGGATGGAAATTATATGATCTTGATGCTAAAGAATTCTTCGTATCTAGAGATGTTAAATTTTTTGAGGAAGTATTTCCATTCCTTACCCCTGAAGATGCCAACATTGATCCTCTTTCCTTGTTTCCTCCCACAAATGAACCTATTGATTCTGATTTTACTTCCTTAATTTTTTTGGAAGATGAACCTCCCCAACCCACTCCACAAATGCCCCCATCTCCCTTGGGCTCGAATTCACCTGAGCCCAGCACCACAAAAACATCATCCCAGCCATTCCAAACCAAACCTCATCCACCCAGGCCCAAAATCCTACTACTTCTCCTCCTTCCTCGCCTGGGCCGCACGCCAACCCAACCCATCCGCATGAATCCCCCGCGTCCCCTACTCCTTCTCACTCCTCGTCTGGGCTCCTTTCTCCCCAGGCCCATCAGCAGTCTGATCGCGTGCCTCCCAACGCTGACCCAAGCCCAGGCCCCTTGCCAAATTCGCCTGGGCCTTCTACGCCTCCCTTGGACACCTCCTCCTCAAATTAGGCCCAGCCTTCCTCTCCTTTAGTGGATCAGTCTCCTATTATGGGTCGCTATTTACGGGACAAATACATATCAGTGTTGCTCAAAGATTTTGTCACTAACTCTGTTCAAGTGGATAGTCCATCCTCCACTGCATCTCCTTCCGCTGCTTCCACATGTACTCCTTATCCTATAACTAACTACATAAATTGTGCAAATTATTCTGTGCAATATCGAAAGTTTCTTTCTGCTGTTGTTACTAGAACCCAGGTCTTTTAAGGAGGCTATGAGAGATGATAGGTGGAAGGAGTCTTTGCAGGATGAGATTCAGGCTCTTGAGGATAATGGCACTTGGACTTTGGAGCCTCTCCCTCCTGGTAAGAAAGCTTTGGGGAGTCAATGGGTGTATCGTATCAAATATCTGGCTAATGGTGCCATTGAGCGTTTGAAATCTCACCTAGTTGTCTTTGGCAATCATCAGGAGGCAGGTATTGATTATAATGAAACTTTTGCTCCTGTTGCCAAAATGACCATTGTTTGTGCTTTTCTTGCTATTGCTGCTTCCGAAAATTGGGAGCTACATCTGATGGAAGTTCACAATGCTTTTCTTCATGGTGATCTTGATGAAGAGGTTTATATGAAACTTCCTCCTAGGTTTGAAGGTTCAAATAGCCTAATCTTGTTCTGGAGTTACGCAACAAGCTCCTCATTGTTGGTTTGCAAAGCTTGTTATTGCTTTAAAAGAGTATGGTTTTCAACAATCTTATTCTGATTATTTTCTATTTACTTACACTCATGAGAATGTTCAGGTTAATGTTTTGGTGTATGTTGATGATTTGATTATTTATAGGAATGATTCCGCTGCGTTACATACTTTCAAAGCCTATTTGAGTGCTTGTTCCAAGATGAAGGATTTAGGCTCCTTAAAATATTTCTTGGGGATTGAGTTTGATAGGAGTGCTGTGGGACTTTTTCTTTGTCAACGAAAATATACTCTTGATATTATTGCTGAAGCAGGATTATTAGGTGCTAAGCCCAGTGGCTTCCCCATTGAACAAAATCATCGTCTGGCACAAGCTACAGGGGAACTCGTGCTAGATGCCGCGGTATATCGTCTCCTCGTCGGTCGACTGATTTATCTTGCTGTCACTCGTCCGGATTTGACCTATTCTATTCATGTGCTTTCTCAATTTATGCAGGCTCCTCACCAGAAGCATTGTGAAGCTGCCCTTCGTGTTGTTCGGTATTTGAAAGGCACTCCGGATCAAGGGATTCTTTTGAGGTCTGATAGTGAACTTTCTTTGCAGGGATGGTGTGATTCAGATTGGGCTGCATGTCCTCTCACTCACCGTCCCTCACTGGTTGGATTGTGTTTTTGGGTAACTCTCTTGTTTCCTGGAAAACTAAGAAACAACACACAGTGGCTCGTTCCTCTACAGAGGCAGAATATCGTTCTATGGCTGCTATTACTTGTGAGTTAAAATGGTTAAAGGCCTTGTTGTTGAGCTTGGGTGTTAATCATCCTAAGGCTATGCCCTTGTTTGGTGATAGTCAATTTGCTTTACACATTGCTCATAATCTTGTCTTTCATGAATGCACAATGCATATTAAGGTTGATTGTCATTTTGTTCGTGATGCTATTCTTATCGGCCTCATTTCTCCTTCTTATGTTAGTACCAAGGCACAATTAGCAGATATTTTCACCAAGGCTCTTGGCAAGACACAATTTGAGTTTCTTTTTTCCAAGTTGGGCATTCTCTAACCATCAGATGCTCCAACTTGAGGGGGGAGGGGTGTTAGGGAATATATTGTATTAAGGAGTTTTCTTTGTATAGGAGTCTTGAGTTTGTTATATGGTTTCCTATTTCTATGTAGATTAGGATTGCTTTTCCTTGCTTTGTTAGGATTGTTGTACCTATATATTGGTAGATTTGATCAATGAGAAGACATTAAAAATTTCCCCAATGATATTTTACAGGTTTCTTCATATTTCAAAACTCAAATTAGTTTTTGGAGTTGCGAATTTCTATCTTGGTGCATATAATTTTGATGATAGTTCATTAGATTTAATTAATGGGGTTCATATGGAAATAGCATTGAAATTAAGATAATGAGTTTTAGAGCTAGCTCTCGAGGTTCCAAATTCAAGGATTTTAAATAATTAGTGAAGGAATGGAAATGGGTACTCAAATTGGTTTTTATGTTAAGAGTTAAATGATATATTGATTATATTGTTATTGTTATTAAGATGAATTGTGGGTATTAATATGTGGAGCTCAAAGAGTCTTGGAAGCTTGGAAGAATTTGTATTATCAGAATTGGGTTTGCGGTTTTAGATACCCTTTTATGTTCAGCAAAATGAATTTACATGCCCATGTTATATTGTGTTTTCACTATCATATACCGTTTATAGTCATGGCCATGGTTATAGATGCATCTTTATGAGTTAGTTGTGAATTGTTATTGAATGATTACTGAGCTTTTCGCTCATTTTAGTTTTGTGTTTGTTTTGTATTCTCTTCAGTAAATTGCAGGTTTTTGTTGGAGGCTTGGAGTGGATCAGAAGTAAGAGTTGGTTTATGAACTTGTAGTTAGATTAGTAATTCAAATGTTGTATTTGGAGCATTAAGATGGTTAGAGTTCAAATGGTTATTTATCAATTAAGTGTTATATTACCAAGGTTTGAGTAAAGTATTCTGTAATCTGATATTTGGTTTTCAATTTGTTATGTTGTGGGCCCTGACTCATAGGTCCAGGATCGATTTGTAACACTAGTGGAAAGAAACGCAAGGGCTGCGGTGGAAGGGCTACGTTTTTTGAAAAACGCTGCCCTTCAAGTATGAACTTTTATTCCTTAAAAGATGCTAACAACTATTTTCTCAACCATAATACTGAACTTTTCCTCAAAAATAAAATGAAGGTACTATGAATTAAATTTAAACCACTGCTGGACGAATTATCCAACGTTATTCTTTAAAGCATATATACATAATAAATAATCTAAGGTGAAACATTCTCAGTCCTATTCTTTGATTTCCTGTAGTTATCTGGAGTGAAAAGCTCATCTACAAATTCATCAATGTCCTCAGTATTATAATAAACATATCTTCTAAATCTTGTAGATCTCCGTTTAGGTTGAGGCTCGTCCTCCTCTGGCTCAGAATCAGTCTCATATCTGAAAGCAACATGGTAGAAATCACTCCTGGTCTGTCCTCTAGCACGGTCAAACTCATGAAGAATCTCATCATCACTATCAGGCATGCCTGCTCTTAATACATTACGCATAATGAACTCTAGTTCGGTGTAGTTATCATCATTAGACTCATGATCTCCATCACTCTCATCATCACTCAGCACAATAGGGTTGTAATAGCTCCATACTCTAGTATCTTCTCTTTCAGACATGGCTAGGAATCTATAACAATAAATATAACTTCTATAAACAACTAGTACTCTCACTTAACGTATAATCCCAACAATAACAATAAGCAAGAATAACCAACAACATAAAGCATAGGAATAACATAAACAGTTAGCAGGGAAGAAAAATAGAATCATGATGAACTAACTATATAATGCAGACATATAACATTTCTAACCTATATGCCCTTCCTATACTACCCATCTCTCATAAAATAAACTAGAGTACTGAAAATTATTTAAATATATAATTAAAAACGAACAACAACAAAAAAAATACATGGTTCGAAAATTTGAACATAATAAAGAAAATAATAAAAATTTCGGACACTATAATAATAAAATAAAAAAAAATTCGCACCTCATAAAAAAATTCGAATCAAAAACAAGATTAGATTCTTGAAAAAAAACTTTTCGAAGTTAATTTGAATACCACGAATAAGTAGGAGCTCAATTCTAAGAAATTCATTTTAAGTAACTAGCTAGTTAGGCGCCTAAAAAAACTTAAAGTTGGCACGAAATGCCAATAAAACTAGCTCCAAGATACCACTTTGTAACACCCCGAGAATTCTCTCTTTTCTAAAATACCTTTATAATATAAAACATAGTGAATTATCAAAGTATTATCGCCCGTGTGAAATCGTATCGGCTTATTCAGAATTTTGCAGCGGAAAACATAATAATTACTTTAAAACTAAAACTTAGTCAACAACAAAGTCAACTCCAAACCCAACCAACAAAAACCAAAGTCAACTTAAAACCAATCCAAACCAACTATGAAAATATAACTCAAAAGTATTGTAAATAAACTACACAAGCTCTCCAAAATCCCGACCCCAATGATGCATCATCTTCAAACCTGTAAATAGACAATGCACTATTGATCCCTAGAGACTGCTCACCGAAATGGGTCATCATAGGATCAATAAGGCAAAGCCATGATCAACATACACAACAAAAGCACGTAATCAGCAAAGCTGTGTACTACATACTAAACAAGTAAACAATCCTAACATGATACTAATAAATAATAGGCAGGAATAAATAATAGTATAATAACTTGCAGATAACTTTTACTGAACTAAACTTTAACAACATTCTTATTAATTTAAATGGAATAGTCAATGGACCGAGTTGTCTAACTAAAACCAGCCTTCTCTTTGGAAGACGAAATACGGGCGCCACTCTGTATTCCCATGACCTAATATACCGAGGAACCTTTTTAAATAAAACAGGGCACGGTGATCAATCCGGCCCCAGAAAAAGCCATGGCACGCTCACCATGTACCCCAACTCCTAATTGTCCAACACTTCAGACGTGCACCTGTCTAAAGCTATTGCTATCCAGTTTCACTTTACATGATTTATCAGTTATTACTTGTTATGACTCACAAGCAACACAAATAATAAAATCAACAATCAATCACAACTTTCTCTTGTTATCTTAGGATTAGATAAGTAATCACACAACTTAACAATCCACGATTAATTTCAACTTTAATCCAATCTTTCTTATTTGTTGAACCTAGCCAACAACCAACTTACCTTTCATAGGTATAAAAATATCAACTTACCAAATAAGGCCATCGGTCCTTATAAAGCAGTGAAATACTCACAAGGGAACAATGATCAACCAAGATCCAATACTAATAGATATATTAATTCCCCCATGTGAATTAATAAAATAAAGTTCCCAACTAACATGCTTGCATCAATCATCCATACAAACATGATATCAATCTCATAATATAAATCTCATAATCAATATGTTCACACAATAGATCAAACATACAAATTCCAACATAATAGATATCATATATGAACTGAACATAGCTCATATACACGATACTACATAATTCTCCTTCTTAAATCATGATACTACATCAACCAACACATAGGTATGTACGTACCTTGTGTAGACAAACTGAGATGCCACTATAACAGACTTAAAAATCGCCTAGAGAGAATTCTCCGCCTAAAATAACAATATAAATTCATAATTAATCCTTCATGAATTTACAGCAATAATAACATACTTTAAACCCTTCTTAAAAGTGTTTTAAAACTTTTCCCATCATTAAAACTTACTTAGTACAACCTCCTAGTATAGTACTACTATACTAGATGATTATAAACCCTTAAAGCTCATGTTTAAATCATAAAAACTCCATCAATAATACTCTATCCAAATTTCCAGCAACATAATATACACTAAAACTCTTTTAAAACATATTTAAACATGCTTATAATCATAAGAAAACCCAAAACCATAAACTATAACATGATACTATGATTTTCCAACCTATAAACCCTAAAAATCCATGCTTTAATATTTTTAAACCCTATTTTAACATAACAAGTAAATCTGAAATTATATTTCTACAATACATAATATATATAAACTTAGATTCATAATCAAATCATCAAATCATAACTTTTTAAACATAAACTTATTAAACTTTAGATTAAATAAAACTCGAGGAGGAAGAAATAACAATCAAACAAAGAGGAGGGAGGAAGGATGACGGAAAGCAGAGGGCGGCGGCGGTAGGCGATGCTGCTACTGGTCGGGTGGCACCGGTGGTGGCGGTTGCCGTCGGCTGGCCAGAACACCGACGGGAGGAGGAAGAAAACGAGAGAAAAAGAAAAAGAGAGAAGAGAGAGAGAGAAGGCCGAAAGTAAGGGGAGGAAGAGAGAGAAAATTAATGTGTTTAATGTGTGGGGATTTGTGTAAATAAGGGTTTATATAGTTTCCCCCCATTAGGGGTCCTATAAAGAGTTGGGCTTCGATGGGTTAGTTAAATGAGAATGACCATAGGTTAAGCCATAAGGTTTGGGCTCCTCACACCTATTTACAAATCTTTTTCTAAATCCAATAAGTGTTTCAAATATTTCAAATACTTTTCAAAGCATGACTTTAAATAAAATATTTGACTTGCATAAATCATTAAAATAAATTCTTTGACTTTCAAATAGTCAACCTTAAAGAAGTAAATCGTTAAAATACTAAAATATATTTAAATATAAATAACTATACATTAAAATTATATTTATAAAATCCAATAAATTTACGGGGGATTACATTTTACCCCTCTTAAAAGAAGTTTCGGAACAAAACTCACACATTTTCAAAAGTTTTTAACTCAACTCTCCAAGGAGAAATGCTTGTGCCACTCATGTGCACTCTTTTGCCCTCTTAAAAACAATTGCGTTACTCATGAACACCTTTTCTAGTGCGGAGAAACTAATTATTTTGCACCAATCATGTGCAAATCACCAAAATAAGCATAAAAATGCATAAAAATACCATAAAATAGGTAAAAAGCGCGAAATTCTATCGCATTCTACCCCCCTTAAAGAAAACGAGTTCCGCCCTCGTAACTCACCTCAAGGAATAATTCCGGATACTTCTTCTTGATTTAGCTTCAGCTTCCCACGTTGCCTCTTCGGACTCGTGGTTCGACCAAAGCACTTTCCCGATATTGACATCCTTATTGCGTGTACTACGCACCTTCTTATCAAGAATTTTCACAGGCCTTTCCTTATATGTGAGGCTACTATCAATCTGGATCCTCTCAGGCTCCAAGACATGACGCTCATCAGGGATATAACGCTTTAGTTGGGAAATATGAAACACATCGTGCATCTTTTCGAACTCCATTGGCAAAGCCAACCTATAAGCTACCTTCCCAATTCTTTGCACGATCTCATATGGACCTACATATTTGGCACTTAATTTGCCCTTTTTCCCAAATCTCATTACACCCTTAGTTAGTGATACCTTCTGAAATACTTTATCACCTACTTCGAACTCGTATTCTCTTCGCTTCAAATCGGCATAACTCTTTTGCCTATCTTGAGTAGCCTGTACTAGCCTGAATCAACTTTACATTCTTGACGGTCTCCTCAATGAATTATGTCCCCAATACTATATTCTCACTAAAATCATTCCAGCAAATGGGACTTCTACACTTTCTTCCATATAACGCCTCAAAAGGTGCCATCTTAATACTCGCATGATAACTATTATTGTATGAAAACTCAATCAAATCTAATTGGTCTTCCCAACTACCCTTAAAGTCAATAGCACAGGCTCTCAACATATCCTCCATCGTCTGATTAGTCCTCTCAGTCTGACCATCGATCGCAGGGTGAAAGGCAGTACTCATTTTCAATGTTATCCCAAGATTTAACTGGACCTTTTACCAAAATTTCGAGAGGAATCTCGAATCACGGTCTGAAATAATATCGATTGGAACCCCATGCAATCTCACTACATGCTTAATATATGTCTTCGCAAGTTGCTTCTTTTTCCATGTCTCTTTGATTCGAATGAACACGGACGACTTCGTTAGAAGGTCCACAATAACCCGAATAGTATCATTGCCATTCCTCGTCTTAGGCAAAGCAGTCACAAAATCCATCGATATAGAATCCCACTTCCATCCAGGAACCTCTAAGGATTGAACCTTCCCCATGGGTCTTTTATGATCTATCTTAACTTTCTGATAGGTTAGACATTTGGATACGAACTCGGCAACCTCACGCTTCATGTTTGGCCACCAATAGATCTGCTTAAGGTCCTTATACAGCTTGTCACCCCCAAGGTGCACAAAATACGGCGTATTAGGCCCCTCATCCATAAGACGTCTCTTAAGCTCATCACATTTTTGTGGTACACACCACCTTCCCTTGAATCCCATACTACCATCATCATAGATCTTAAAATCAACTTCCTTTCCTTGCCTCATCTTTTCCTTAATCTTCTCTAGGTGCTCATCCCTAACTTGACCCTCTTTGATCTCGTCGAAAATTGACAACCCCAATGATAAAGCACTCAATCTTGCCTTGATTTCCCCAGGATTTAAGATTTCTAGGCTAAGTCTTTGCATATCTCGACACAATTTTTCAGGAACTACTAAGGCATTCATGCTATGACTCGACTTCCTACTCAATGCATCTGAAACGACATTTGCTTTCCCATTATGATATTGGATGTCTAGATCATAATCCTTTATTAACTCTAACCATCTTCTCTGCCTCATACTGAGGTCTTTCTGGGTGAAAATGTACTTCAAACTTTTATGGTCAGTAAAGATCTTACAGGTTGCCCCATAAAGGTAATGTCTCCAAATCTTCAAAGCGAACACAATAGTAACTAACTCTAGATCATGGGTAGGGTAATTAGCTTCATAAGGTTTCAACTGACGCGACGCATACACGATCACCTTCCCCTTCTGCTGCAACACACATCCCAAACCATTCTTTGAAGCATCACTATACACCTCAAATCCCTCGTTCCCATCAGGCAGGGTCAAAACAGGTGCGGAGGTCAAACATTCTTTTAAAATCTGGAAAGCTTCCTCACACTTTTCACTCCACTCGAATTTTGACTCCTTTTTCATCAAATTGGTCATTGGCCTCGCTATCTTCGAGAAATCTCTCACAAATCTCCTATAATAGCTAGCTAGACCTAGGAAACTTCGAATATCAGACACATTCTTTGGAGTTGGCCACTCACTCACAGCTTGAATCTTAGCAGGATCTACTGAGACTCCTTCCTTAGACACATAGTGACCCAAAAGTGATACTTTCTCCAAACGAAACTCACACTTAGAGAACTTGGCATACAACTGATTCTTCCTAAGCGTCTCCAATATAATCCTCAAGTGTTCATCGTGCTCTTTTCCATCCTTCGAATAAATCAGGATATCATCAATGAATACCACAACGAACTTATCTAAGAATTCATGGAAAATCCTATTCATCAAGTCCATAAAAATGGCAGGTGCATTAGTTAACCCAAAAGGCATTACAGTAAACTCATAGTGACCATAACGAGTCCTAAACACAGTCTTAGGTATATCCTTATCAGCTACCCTCAACTGGTGATATCCCGAACGCAAATCAATCTTCGAGAACACGCTCGCTCCATTCAATTGATCGAATAGGTCATCTATCCTAGGCAAAGGATATTTGTTTTTGATGGTTGCATTATTCAATTCCCTATAATCGATACACAGCCTCATACTCCCATCTTTCTTCTTAACAAACAACACAGGAGCTCCCCAAGGTGATGCACTAGGCCTAATATAACCTTTATCGAACAACTCTTGCAACTGCGTCTTCAATTCACTCATCTCTGGAGGTGCCATTCTATATGGTGCTTTAGATATAGGAGCAGTTCCAGGAACTAAGTCTATGGTGAACTCAACAACTCTAACAGGCGGCATACCCGAAATCTCACTCGGAAACACATCCATAAACTCATTCACAATTGGAACATCCTCAACATTTACCTCATCTTCTTTACTCACCTCCTGCACACTACAGAAAAATAGCTCACACCCCTTCTTCACCAACTTCTTCACTTGCATCGCATAAATAACCCCAAAGTTATTGGACTTCCCAAAACGTCTATACGAGGTTAACTTCCCCAAAGGGTTTCTTAAAACTATTTTTAGAACTTCACAGTTTATATCTATCCCCAGAATTACATCTAGGTCTCCCATATTAAACTCAATCAAATCAGAAGGAAAAACACAGTCTCCTATCTTCAGAGGCATATTTGTAAACAACTTGGTGCACCTTATGGTATCACCAGAAGGTATACTCACTGGCAAATCAATCACCTCAAAATCTACTAACCCCAAACTCTTAATAACAGATGACGAAACAAAAGAATAAGTCGCCCCCGAATCAAATAATGCTTTAACTAGCACGAAGTTCATAGAAAAAGTACCGGAAACTACGTCGGCAGATCGTTTAGCTTCATTGCGACTTATTACGAACAGTTTACTCGGAGCCTTGTTCTGGTTGTTGCTCTGACTAGCAGGCTTATTGTAGCTCCCTTGATTGTTCTGTGCCCCTACAGGCTTCGAACCCTGATTTCCTGACTGGTTAAATCCAAACCTCACTTGGTTAACACTCCCATTGCCATTTTGCTCTTTCTTTTGCTTAGCAAAGCACTCATACTCCCTATGGCCCTTCTTATGGCAGTAGTTACAGGTCACTCGTTCTCCCTTGTAATCTCTACCAGGATGGTTATTACTACACTTCTTACAATGGTACACTCTCTCAGATTGACCCTTATTATTGTAGCCTTGATTATTCCTCCCTTGGAAATTCCCATTCCCATTCCTGTTCTTCTTGAAATTCCTTTGATTTCCCTCAGCATCGAAATCCTTTCTTTTCTCACCAACTACAACATTCTTCTTGTCACGCCTTGACTGAAGACCATAAATGTGGGCGGCTCTCCCATACACAATATCTAGGGATGAAAAAGTTTCACCACCTAACCCCAGCTGAATTTCCTCAGTCCAACCTTGCTCAAACCTCTGAGCCTTGAATTCCTCAGTGGCTACTACCTCAGGTGCAAACCTCGACAGTGCTATGAATTTGCTATAGTACTCAGAAATGGTCATACTCCCCATCCTAAGGTTGATAAACTCTTGAGCTTTCTGTTTCCTCATAAAAGCAGGGTAAAACTTCCCTCTCAACGCAGTAACAAAAGAATCCCAATTGAATCCCTCAGCAGCACTCAGTCTAGCCCCATTTTCTCTCCACCACAAATCAGCATCATCCTTTAGGTACAGCACAGCCTGACCTACTCTCATATTCTCAGGACAACTCACAACCCCAAATATTTTCTCACACTCTCTAATCCAGTTCTCTAAAAATGTAGGATCAGCTTGCCCCTTGAAGTATGGTGGTTTAACCTCGGCTCGTCTCTCAAACATGTCCCCAGCAAAGTCGGAACGCTCAGATCTCTCCTGAGTCAATTTTTCCTCCAAAAGGCGAATAACAACAGCTAAGTAGTTATTGTTATTTGCCATTCTAGTGCGCGACCTGAAATTAACGTACTCTACTTTTGGTTCGAAACATAACTTATATGCCATTCTCTACGAAGGCAACATTTGATTTGACCATAAAGATCGCATCAACAAACAATTTCTCATGAAGTTACAACAATATTACAGAATAATTATCATCAATCATCCATGAAGAATATTCACATCAAGAACACACAGCTTAGGAACAATGAATAAAAATTCCATCATAACAAATAAATAAAGTATTCCTATTTGTGTGCCCCAAATAAATTCTTGCTCACTTGGATAACTAAATATTGAACTTTTATTCCTCAAAAGATGCTAACAACTATTTTCTCAACCATAATACTGAACTTTTCCTAAAAATAAAATGAAGGTACTATGAAATAAATTTAAACCACTGCTGGACGAATTATCCAACGTTATTCTTTAAAGCATAAATACATAATAAATAATCTAAGGTGAAACATCATCAGTCCTATCCTTTGATTCCCTGTAGTTCTCTGGAGTGAAAAGCTCATCTACAAATTCATCAATGTCCTCAGTATTATAATAAACATATCTTCTAAATCTCGTTGATCTTCGTTTAGGTTGAGGCTCGTCCTCCTCTGGCTCAGAATCAGTCTCATATCTGAAAGGAGCATGGTAGATATCACTCCTGGTCTGCCCTCTAGCATGGTCAAACTCATGAAGAATCTCATCATCACTATCAGGCATGCCTGCTCTTAATACATTGCGCATAATGAACTCTAGTTCGGTGTAGTTATCATCATCAAACTCATAATCTCCTTCACTCTCATCATCACTCAGCACAATAGGGTTGTAATAGCTCCCTACTCTAGTATATTCTCTTTCAGACATGGCTAGGAATCTATAATAATAAATATAACTTCTATAAACAACTGGTACTTTCACTTACCGTATAATCCCAACAATAACAATAAGCAAGAATAACGAACAACATAAAGCATAGGAATAACATAAACAGTTAGCAGGGAAGAAAAATATAATCATGCTGAACTAACTATTTAATGCAGACATATAACATTTCTATCCTATATGCCCTTCCTATACTACCCATCTCTCATAAAATAAACTAGAGTATTGAAAATTATTTAAATAAATAATTAAAAACGAACAACAACAAAAAAAAAAAATATATGGTTCGAAAATTTGAACATAATAAAGAAAATAATAAAAATTTTGGACACTATAATAATAAAATAAAAAAATGTTCGCACCTCATAAAAAAATTCGAATCGAAAACAATCTTAGATTCTTGAAAAAAAAAAACTTTTGGAAGTTAATTTGAATACCACGAATAAGTAGGAGCTCAATTCTAAGAAATTCATTTGAAGTAACTAGCTAGTTAGGCGCCTAAAAAAAACTTCAAGTTGGCACGAAAGGCCAATAAAAACTAAAGCTCCAAGATACCACTTTGTAACACCCCGACAATTCTCTCTTTTCTAAAATACCTTTTTAATATAAAACATAGAGAATTATGAAAGTATTATCGCCCGTGTGAAAACGTATTGGCTTATTCAGAATTTTGCAGCGGAAAACATAATAATTACTACTTTAAAACTAAAACTTAGTCAACAACAAAGTCAACTCCAAAACCAACCAACAAAACCAAAGTCAACTTAAAACCAATCCAAACCAACTATGAAAATATAACTCAAAAGTATTGTAAATAAACTACACAAGCTCTCCAAAATCCCGATCCCAATGATGCATCATCTTCAAACCTGTAAATAGACAATGCACTATTGGTCCCTAGAGACTGCTCACTGAAATGGGTCATCACAGGATCAATAAGGCAAAGCCATGATCAACATACACAACAAAAAAACGTAATCAGCAAAGCTGAGTACTACATACTAAACAAGTAAACAATCCTAACATGATATTAATAAATAATAGGCAGGAATAAATTATAGTATAATAACTTGCAGATTTACTGAACTAAACTTTAACAACTTTCTTATTACTTTAAATGTAATAGTCAATGGACCAAGTTGTTTAACTAAAACCAGCCTTCCCTTTGGAAGACGAAATACGGGCGCGACTCCGTATTCTCATGATCTACGATATCGAGGAACCTTTTTAAATAAAACAGGACACGGTGATCAATCCGACCCCAAAAATAGCCATGTCCCGCTCACCATGTATCCCAACTCCTAATTGTCCAACGCTTCAGACGTGCACCTGTCTAAAGCTAATGCTATCCAGTTTCACTTTACATGTGTTATGACTCACAAGCAACACAAATAATAAAATCAACAAACGATCACAACTTTCTCTTTTTATCTTAGGATTAGATAAGTGATCACACAACTTAACAATCGAAGATTAATTTCAACTTTTAATCCAATATTTCTTATTTGTTGAACCTAGCCAACAACCAACTTACCTTTCATAGGTATAAAAATATCAACAAACCAAATAAGGCCCTCGGTCCTTATAAAGCAGTGAAATACTCACAAGGGAACAATGATCAACCAAGATCCAATACTAATACATATATTAATTCCCCCATGTAAATTAATAAAATAAAGTTCCCAACCAACATGCTTGCATCAATCATCCATACAAACAGGATATCAATCTCATACTATATATCTCATAATCAACATGTTCACACAATAGATCAAACATGCAAAATCCCACATAATAGATATCATATATGAACTGAACATGGTTCCTATACATGATACTACATAATTCTCCTTCTTAAATCATGATACTACATCAACCAACACATAGGTATGTACGTACCTTGTGTAGACAAACTGAGATGCCACTATAACAGACTTAGAAATCACCTTGAGAGAATTTTCCGCCTAAAATAACCAATATAAATTCATAATTAATCCTTCATGAATTTACAGCAATAATAACATGCTTTAAACCCTTCTTAAAAGTGTTTAAAAATGGGTTTAGTGAGAGAAACTCTCTTCTCTCTCTAGAATTTCAATGAAACAGTACCATTATCATCTGATTTTGAACCTCAGTGAAAGCTGGAGTCATGGCGAAAGGTTCGAAAAAAGGAAATGGTGGTGCTAAGAATGTGAAATCTAGTAAGCAGACTGTCAATAAACCACAATCCATAGATGCGCGGAAGGAGAGGAACATTAACGAGATGGTAGATGATTTAGCGTTGAGTTGGTCGTCGGATGAAGAACTTTCAGAAGCTTCAATTGATCATACTGTTCCGATTCAGGATCGAAATGATTTTATAGCAGCTAGAGAACAAGCTGCAAGCTGGGTTAATTCAGTTCGAACCCCGGTTCGAATCACTTCTGCGGTGAATCCATCACCCCATCCTATGCAGACTCTAGCCAGCAACACAGGTAATTCATCCATTCCTGTTAACTGGAGAAACTCGTTGTTTCATAATATTGCGGAGGAGGGTTTAAATTTGGAAAATCCTGCTGATCAGACTGGTGCACAATCTGGTGCCACTGTGAGTAATAATGTTGTGACCATTACTATGGACGATGTTCAAACTGAATTAGAATACTGGAAATATGCTGTTGTGTGCTATATTTGGGGGGTTAAACCTCCTTTTCGTATTATTAATGGATTTATTAGAAGAATTTGGAGGAATTTTGGGATTGTGAAAGTTGCAATGTTGAAGAATGGTTTGTTTATGGTGAAATTTAGAACTGTGGAATATAAGAATCTTGCAATGTCTGCTGGGCCTATGTTGTATGATGGTAAACCAGTGATAGTTAAGGAATGGTCTCCTGACCTTAACTTAACTAAGGGTGATGTTAAATTTCTTCCCACTTGGATTAAACTTCCTAGTTTACCTCTACATTATTGGGGGCAAGCTGCTTTGTTCAAGATAGCAGGATTGGTGGGTAAACCAATTAGAACAGATCGTGCTACAGCTCAGAAGGATATACTTGATTTTGCTCGGATATTGGTGGAGGTCTCTGTTGATCAAATGTTTCCTTCTGAGATTGTAATCTGTAATGAAAATGGAGAATTGTATACTCAGGCTGTGATTTATGAATGTAAACCCATTGTTTGCACTGACTGTGGAGGCGTAGGACATGATCTGGAGCAATGCAGGACAAAGAGATTTGAGTTAGCAAAGGCTAAGATCAAGCCTCAAAAGGTATGGGTCCCTAAAGTAGGTCAGGTTCAGAAGCAAGCTTCTGTCCAACAGGTTCCTATTCAAAATATGACTCAGAGGGATAAGGGTGTTTAGACTGGCCAGAATAAACCTCCGAATGGGATGTTGGCCACTATACAGGAACATGCTCAGGAAGAAGGAGGAGAGGAGGAAGCCCTTATTCCTTTAGTGGTGCAGTCATCTGGTGTGCCTGACAATATTTTAGTTAGAGAAACAGAAGAATGTAGCAAAGATGTGAATGTGCAGAGTCTGGGTGCAGGAGGTTTTGTGATGCAGGGGGGTGAAGTGACTTTATTCCCTCATGGATAAAGTAGGATTCTGGAATATTAGAGGGCTAAATAGTCCTAACAAACATGGGGATGTGAGTAAATTGCTCCATACTTATAACTGTGGACTTTTTGGCCTTCTAGAAACCAGGGTTAAATCTTGTAATTTTTATAAGGTTTACCCTAGAGTGTGTGCAAACTGGAGTTTAGTTGCAAATTACAATCATCACAAGGGTGGCAGAATTTGGTTGATTTGGATTCCTAGCAAGTTTGAAGTGGATATTTTAGTGAGTAATACTCAATATATTCATAGTAAAGTGAAACATACATCCTCTGGTAGGACATTTTACTTTACTTTGATTTATTGCTCTAATGATGTAGATGATAGGAAGCTAGTGTGGAATGATTTGGTGACAATAAAGAGTTGTGTTGATGATGCTTGGGTTATCTGTGGTGACTTTAATAATGTGGTTAATCTAAATGACAGAATTGGGTCTGCTATCACAGTTTCTGAGGTGGAGGGAATAAGAACCTGTCTTAGAGATTGTGCTCTGCTTGAGTTAGAGACTACTGGACCTTTTTATACATGGTCTAACAAGCAAGAGGGTGGAGATAGAGTATTCTCTAAGATCGATAGGGTTTTTGTAAATGAGTTGTGGAGTGAGCAGTTTTCAGACTCTCTTGCTAACTTCCTGCCAGAGAGTGTCTCTGATCATAGTCCTTGCATAATTCAGCTTGAATTGCCTAGGAATTCTAAACCTAAGCCATTTAAGTTTTTTAACATGTGGACTCATGATTCTTTATATAATGGGATCATTGAGCAGGGGTGGCAGAAGAATGTGCATGGATGTGAGATGTTTAAGGTGGTTAAGAAGCTAAAAATGTTAAAGCAAGATCTAAGAGTTCTTAATAGAACTAAATTTTCTAACATTGAGAATGAAGCTGAAATTACCTACAAGAGAATGATTGAAGCTCAGCAGAATGTTCATTTGAATCCCTGTGATAGTCTCCTCCACCAACTTGAAGCAAATGCAAGGAAATTGTTTAATGACCCGAATAAGGCTAGAATGAGTTATCTGCAATGAAAAGTTAAAGATGAATGGCTGAAAGGTGGAGATAATAATACCGCATATTATCATGCCTCGCTTAAAAAGAGAAGATCACGAACCATGTGTATAAGATCAAGGATATGAGGGGTGCTTGGGTTGATTCACAGGATGGCATTGAGCAAGCTTTTACTGAATATTATGAGATGCTGCTTGGCACTGCGCAAGATAACAAAAAACATATCAGTAGAAGTGTGGTTAGTGAAGGCAACAGATTAAATGATGTACAGTCTCAGCTGTTACATAGAGACTTCAATGCAGAAGATGTCAGAGAGGCTTTGTTTGATATTGATGATGGGAAGGCTCCTGGTCCAGATGGTTACTCAAGTAGATTTTTCAAGCATTCTTGGGACATCATTTGAATTAACTTATGTGCAGTTGTTCTTGATTTTTTCAATACTGGCAGAATTCTCAGGCAGATTAATGCTACTACTCTGAGTTTGATTCCAAAATGTGATCAACCTGAGGATGTCACTCAATACAGACCCATTGCTTGCTGCAATGTGCTGTATAAAATCATTTCTAAAATGCTTTGCAAGCGATTAAAAGAGGTTCTTCCTGGCTTAATTGATCCTGTTCAGAGTGCTTTTGTGGAAAATAGAGTGATTTTCCATAATATTCTTATATGTCAGGATATGTTAAGGCATTATAAAAGAAAAAGTGAGCCAGCTAGATGCACAATGAAAGTTGATCTTAGGAAAGCCTATGATTCACTTAATTGGGATTTTTTAAAAGACTTGTTGAAGGAACTTGGGTTCCCTGAAGAATTTGTTAACTGGGTGATGATGTGTGTGACTTCTCCTTCTTACTCCCTGAGTATCAATGGTAATTTATGTGGCTTTTTTGCTGGCAAAAGAGGGTTAAGACAGGGAGATCATATTTCTCCTCTTTTATTTGTCTTAGCCATGGAGTATTGCTCTAGGTTGATGTCTAAGATGAGCAAGATGCAGAAGTTTGCTTTTCACTATAGATGTGCTCCATTGAAGCTTACACATTTAATCTTTGCAGATGACTTAATGTTATTATGTAAAGGTGAAGTTCAATCTGCCATTTTGATGAAAAGAGTATTGAAGACTTTTTCAGACACTTCTGGATTGTTTGCTAGCCAAGAGCAAAATGCTGTCTATTTTGGCAATGTCAATGAGGAGGTGCAAGATAGAATTCTGCAGGTAACAGGCTTTCAGAGAGGGACTTTTCCTTTCAGATATCTAGGAGTTCCAATATCATCCAAAAGACTTGCTAAATCTGAATGTGATGTTTTGGTTGATAAAATTGTGAAAAGAATTACCTGTTGGAATTCTAGACATCTATCATATGCTGGTAGATGTGTTTTGATCAATTCTGTTCTCATTAGTTTGCATACTTACTGGGCTCAAGTGTTCTTGCTGCCCAAAGGTGTTTTGGACAAAATTGTTCAAATTTGTAGAGCGTTTCTATGGGAAGGCAAAGTTGTCTTAACCAAGTCCCCTCCTGTTGCATGGGATGATCTGTGCTGGCCTAAAAATAGGGGTGGACTTGGTATTAGAAATTGTCAGTTGTGGAATCAGGCTGCTCTGGGCAAGTATGTGTGGCAGATTGCCAACAAGGCTGACCTTCTATGGATTAGATGGGTTCATTCAGTCTATATCAAAGACTCCAACTGGTGGGATTACCAGGTGCCTGCTAGTGCAAGTTGAGGGTGGAAAAACATATGCAAGGTGAGAGATATACTCAGGACTGGGTATAGCAATGCTACTCAGTGGAATAATGCTGCAAAGTCTTACAGTATCAGAGATGGTTATAAATGGTTAAAAGAGGACAAAGTGAGGTCTAGATGGAGTCATTGGGTGTGGAATAGCTGTAATGTCCCCAAGCACTCTTTTATAGCTTGGCTAGTGGCTACTGGCAAGATCAAGACAAGAGAGAAGTTGGCTATAGCTGGTATCTGTGATGAGCAAGAATGCACCATATGTAATCAAGCTACTGAGTCCTGTCATCATCTTTTCTTCAGATGCATGTTTGGAAAGCAGGTAGCATCTGGTATCATGGAGTGGCTTGGAATTTCAGTTGCAACAAATGAATGTATATACACTTGCTAGAGGAAATGGGGTCGTAAGTACGTATGAAAAAGAAAAACAGCGAGATCTGGTATGCATCTCTTCGTTGCTACGATCTACCATATTTGGAAAGCTAGGAACAAAGCTCTTTGGGAATTAACTGTTCCTTGTCCTCTGAGAGTTATACTTTGTATTAAAAAGGAGGTTTGTAGTAGAATTTATGGTTTGATTAATGAAAGATAAAGTACAATAGATAGGGACTGGTTTGAGCAGCTCAAACTGAACTGTAACTAGCTGCTTTTGTTTGCTTTGGGTGTTTTGGTGATTGTAGTTGGGTGATATTTTTGTATTAGTTGTGTGATTATTTAGGTTGTAATTCAGCATGGTTTTTTCATGCATTTTTGGTATAATACTTACAGTTTACCAAAAAAAAAAAAAAAGTGTTTAAAAACTTTTCCCATCATTAAAACTTACTTAGTACAACCTCCTAGAATAGTACTACTATACTAGATGATTAAAAACCCTTAAAACTCATGTTTAAATCATAAAAACTCCATCAACAATACTCTATCCAAATTTCCAGCAACATAATATACACTAAAACTGTTTTAAATCATATTTAAACATGCTTATAATCATAAGAAAACCCAAAACCATAAACTATAACATGATACTATGATTTTCCAACCTATAAAACCCTAAAAATCCATGCTTTGATATTTTTAAACCCTATATTAACATAACAAGTAAATCTGAAATTTTATTTCTTCAATACATAATTTATATAAACTTAGATTCATAATCAAATCATCAAATCATAACTTTTTAAACAAAAACTTATTAAAACAAACCCTAAATATACAAACTTTGCATTAAATAAAACTTGAGGAGGAAGAAATAACGTACCAAACAAAGAGGAGGGGAGGAAGGACGCCGGAAGCGAGAGGCGGCGGTGGTCGGCGCTGCTGTTGCTGGTCGGGTGGCGCCGGTGGTGGCGGTTGCCGGTGGCTGGCCGGAACACCGACGGGAGGAGGAAGAAAACGAGAGAAAAAGAAAAAGAGAGAAGAGAGAGAGAAGGTCGAAAGTAAGGGGAGGAAGAGAGAGAAAATAAATGTGTTTAATGTGTGGGGATTTGTGTAAATAAGGGTATTTATAGTTTCCCCCCATTAGGGGTCCAATAAAGAGTTGGGCTTTGATGGGTTAGTTAAATGAGAATGACCATAGGTTAAGCCATAAGGTTTGGGCTCCTCACACCCATTTACAAATCTTTTTTTAAATCCTATAAGTTATTTCAAATATTTCAAATACTTTTCAAAGCATGACTTTAAATAAAATATTTGAGTTGCATAAATCATTAAAATAAATCCTTTGACTTTCAAATAGTCAACCTTAAAGAAGTAAATCGTTAAAATACTAAAATATATTTAAATATAAATAACTATACATAAAAAAATATTTATAAAATCCAATAAATTTACGGGGGATTACAACTGCATTGACGCACCACCACTAGAGCTCCTTATTCTTCTATTCTCTTCTCTTTTTAGCGGGTTTAATTGACGCCACCACCACCACGCAGCGCCACCACCACCACCACTGCATTTTGAATTCAACTTCTACTTTTTGGAGCATCCCCTCTCTCACTCTCTTCCGGTAATTCCCCTGTCACTCTCTCTCCTCGTTTTCATTTCTCTAATTAATTTGTTTAATTTCATTGCATTTTGAAATCAACTTCTATTTTTTGTTGTAAAATGTGCTTGTATTAGGCTGAAACAAGTGATTGTAGGGGGAGGGGAGAGGGGGAGGCTAGGCGGGGGGGGGAGGAGCTGCGGGTGTTCGGCGGGGGGTAGGGGAGGTTGGGGAGGCCGGGCGGGGGGTGCGGGAGGGTTGGGGAGGCTGGGCGGGGGGGTGTGGGAGGGCTAGGGAGGGCTCGCAGGGGGGTGGGCACTTTATCAATTTTGTGTAGTTTATGGTGAATTAATCTAGGTTTTTAGTTAGTTTTGCTTTTCTTAATTGAATTATGTGATTAATTTACCGTGT
Organism: Beta lomatogona; assembly: GCA_947646795.1. NCBI lineage: Eukaryota > Viridiplantae > Streptophyta > Magnoliopsida > Caryophyllales > Amaranthaceae > Beta > Beta lomatogona. The sequence goes on along the minus strand of CANSNZ010000839.1, from coordinate 10,726 downwards.
GTGATTTGTTAATTGTAGGAAAAAGAAGCTAAGGAAGGCAAAACTGTTTTATTGAAAATTGTTTTGAAGTCGCCAACAATTCTTTTTAGGAAAAATCATAAACCTAATTGGATATGGGAAAATCGTAGGGACAAATTATCCAATTAGATTTCCCCGTCCTGACTCCATAGATGGTCAAATGAACCAAAGATTGAGTTTGGGGTGAGGGTACAAATATGGTCATAATGAACCATATTGCCTAAAGTTGGCCTCTACTAAATAGCGATTCATTACAGATTTTATGCCAAAGAATAATCATATAATATTTTATCTAAATTGGTTCAGGAAACACATAAAAAGACTATTTTTTAGTGACATGTTATTAGGCAATCAATATTACAGGGAACATAGCAAGTTGTCCAAATTAATCTGATTAATATTAGAACAGTTCTTACGTTGAAGCCCACGTGCGCTCGTCGCAGGTAGTTGCGCTCAGCGCAGAGCTTGTTTTTGACAAGTCTTGACAGTTTTTTGATAAAAACGCGTTCTAAAAGATTTTCTTTTATCTTTTACTACGGATATCAGATTTTACGGGATAACATCTGATTTTAACTTATAAAAAACATCTTTTGAAAATATTTATTTATTAAAATAAATAAATTAATTATCAATTAATTGGGCTTTTCAAAGAATTGGGCTCAAATACAATTGATTATCATGAATAATCAATTGGGCTTTAAAATAGGACTATAACACTTTTCGAAAAGGTTTTGAATGGCTTTTCAGACTGCTCTGCCCTTGGGTCGGACCAATTAAGACCGCGGTATGTTTCATCATCGGATCCTTAAATGGAGAGACACGATTATGTGTCTACAAAATTGTAGGCGTGTTTTTATTTCGCCTACGCGGTGTAAGCATGTATTAGATTTGACGACCTCATTGTAAAGGTTTTATTGAAAATTGTTTTGAAGTCGCCAACAATTCTTTTTAGGAAGAATCATAAGCCTAATTGGATATGGAAAAACGGTAGGGACAAATTATCCAATGTAGATTTCCCCGTCCTGACTCCATAGATGGTCAAAATGAACCAAAGATTGAGTTGGGGGGTGAGGGTACAAATATGGTCATAATGAACCATATTGCCCAACGTTGGCCTCTAGTAAATATCGATTCATTACAGATTTTATGCCAAAGAATAATCATATATATTTGTAAGCACCCTAAAAATATTTAGTCTAAATTGGTTCAGGAAACACATAAAAAGACTATTTTTTAGTGACATGTTATTAGGCAATCAATATTACAGGGAACATAGCAAGTTTCCAAATTAATCTGACTAATATTAGAACAGTTCTTTAGGCCTTTGAATGTGTTTTGTGTTTGAAAGTATGAATTTTGTAGGGAGATTTTGTAGTTCGTCGAGAGGTTCATAAAGTATTCGTCGAGTGTTATGTGAAAAATCCGTTTATGAAATCTGTACGGAAATCAGGCCTATTTATAGGGAAAACAGCACTGCGCCTCAGGCGCCAGATGCGCCTGGCGCAAGCTGATGTGTCAAGGATATGATGCGGAATGATCAATATATAGCGTACACGTGGTACGCGCTTGTGAAAAAGATAAGAAATAAAATCCGCGTCTCAAGCAGAGAACTGCGCTTGACTATTCCTTGTAACACTTATGAATATTCCTAGCAAGGCAAAAGATGATAAGGCGTCACGACTTTACTTGGAAATACAGGGGCTTCGACCAGAGTTGTGAACTCAGAAAAGGGACGGAAGGAAGAAGAAAGTAGTGGAGGGATTTTTTGCGAGTCGTTGTATGGCATTAAGGTTCCAAGTGGCTACTCATAGAATCTGAAGCGATTTGTTACCTTAAATGGTGAGTTGAAATTACCGAGTATGAAATCTCACGATTGTCATGTCATGATGCAAGTATTCTTACCAATTGGAATTCGTGGGATACTTCCAAAGCATGTGAGGCACACCATTACAAAACTTTGTTCATTTTTTCATACAATATGCAGCAAAGTCCTAGAACCGTCGACCCTCGATTCCTTGCAGGCCAGAGTAGTTGAAACTCTATGCAAATTTGAGATGTTTTCCCCCCACATTCCTTGACATTATGGTCCATCTCATTCCCAACCCCCTTCCATCCCCCCCATCCCTTGCACAGCCCGCCAACCCCCGCCCAACCATCCCCTCCCCCGCACGGACCCCCCGCCCAACCCCTCCCATGCACATTCCCCCCCTTGTTGCACTCCCCCCTTGCCCCTTAGTGCCAATGTGAATGTTTTTTTGTTTTCTTGAGCTTTATATATATTAATGCGTATATTTGCACAATTTTAGGGAGATGGCGGAGGTGCATACGGATAAGAGCACGAGTGCTAAACACACTACCGAGGATGAGTCATATGATGCGAGAAAGGAACGGCATAAATGTGATCTCGAGGACATATCGGATGTAAATGCTCTCATAGGCAAGGATTACGTGCAAGACTGACCTCGCCGTGAAGAATTAAATGCACAAAGGTCAAGAGATTCAAAAGCACCAAAAATTGGTAGGAAATCATTGGCGACCTACAAAGTCACTAGGGAAACACACAAATATGAGTTTGGAGTACAATAATATAGGATAACCTTGTGGAAAGTGGCGTCATCAGTATGGCATGCAAGTTGGCATTTGCATGCGAAAACTCTCCATTGTGCACTCATGGAAAGAGGTGCCCGAGGGGCTGAAGTAGTGTCTATGGGATGATACTATGGTAAGCTTCATGTACAATAACGTTTAGTTTCTTAATTATTTAGTTAAATATATATGTAATATTACTGATAGCGTATAAATTACAACAATTGCGGAAACCAATTTGTAAAATGCCTTTTTTTGTAGAATCAATTCAATATCGAAGATGATGAAGCCAAGAATGTATTTCTATCCGCGGTTGCCCAGAGATTCAGAGATTTCAAGGCTAAGTTAGTGTCTGGGTGGATCACTAAGCGGAGGAAAGTAGTAGGTACAAAGAAGAAGAAAATCTACGGCGAAGAAACACCATTCGGTCCTAAGGCTTCACCGGAAACATCATCTGAACCCTCCAAATTACATTTTAGATATGGAAAACTATCAAACCTGAAGAGTGGGAATCATTTGTTGCCAAAAACACAACCCCACAAGCTAATGTAAGACTATTTTATTAAGATTTACTACACTTAGCTCCTGTATTATTGTATAACATCGTACCTAACCTTTGTTTGTAATTGTGCGTTTTAGGCAAGTTGTGAGAAAAGTAGCGCGAGTGCAAAAGCTAGGAAGTATTATTATCATTTGGGTGCTCATTCGTACAATGAGGCGAGAGAGAACTGGATGTTCGCCCATTACCCCACAATGGCATCGACAACGGCAACGGGGACTAGCTCTACGACCACGGTTACACAGCCTCGGCAACCAGATAGAGTCCTCGATTAGTGGTGTTCGATGCATGGGGTTGATGCAAAGGAAAAAAGAGTCTTGCCTGATCCCGGTACAGAACAGATAGCCAACGCCATTGTAAGTACACAAAAAATGTCCTTTTATTGTATTCCAAGTCATATAACCACAATTTTGTGTTGAGTATGATAATATGAGGTAGAATGTAAATATTCACAATAATCATATCCCCTACTTCAAATTATATTGAATTTTGGGAACATAAATGTCATTTTAGGCCTATTTTGGCCATTTCACGTCCAATTCTTAGATTGTAAGTCATTTAACCCCAATTTTTTTTGAATATGACTATATAAGGTATAATATAAGTAGTGTGTAGATTTTTAGCCTTGAATTTATTGTTGGTTGAATTTTGGGAACGTAAATGTCATTTTAGGCCAACTTTGGCCATTTGGCGTCCAATTCTTAGATTTTGAGTCATTTAACTCCTATTTCTTTTTGAATATGACTATATAAGGTATAGTCTAACTAGTGTGTAGATTTTTAGGCTTGAATTTATTGTTTATTGAATTTCGGGAACGAAAAGGTCATTTTAGGACTTTTTCGCCTTTTCGCGTCCAATACTTAGATTTTAAGTCAGTTAAATCCAATTTCTTTTTGAATATGGTTATATAAGGTATAATATAACTTTTGCGTTCACGAGCATTTCTCTCTTATCTTTATGTAGATTGTCTTGAAGGAAAAATAGGCAACCAGTGAGTTCACTCCTAAAGGACACATTGATGCATTGCACGAAACTTTAGGAAAGGACCATAGTGGATGCGTGAGGAGGGTAGGAGGTGTCCGCCTCGGTTTGAGAAAGGTATATGGTGATCAATACACTAGAGAGACAAAATCAAGTGTAAGTAGTGTGAATTCAGATGCGTCAATAGATGTGGAGTCTATCAAAGCTGCAATTCGGGAGGAGATTAGGGAGGAGATGGCACATAACTTCAACGCTATGTTGGAGCAAATGGGTTTACCGACTTTTGCTGCATTGAAGACGAGTAGTGATATTCCACCTAGCCAGCCGACCAGTGATCCACGAACATCTGATGATCAGATGATACCTTTACCTAATCCACCTGTAGTACCCGAGTTGAAGGTAATAACTTAATCCCTTTGCTTTGTTAAACAACTAATCTTCTTAAATGCATGGAATTCTTACTATAATAATGTTGTTTCATAAACTAACTATAAATGGAGTTTTTTTAAAGGAGGAGACCCCATGCGAACTATTAGCTCGAGGAAATGGTTATGATAGTTTCATTCTGGTAGCTTATGGCCATGCACAACCCCCTAGTGACCGAGTATGATTGCATAACCAGTTAGTGGATGATAATCACTAAGTGGTTACCCTCAATGAAATTGTGTCTGGGTTTCGAAGAATTACCTCTTCCTTTAGAAGCCGGGAAAGTTGGTCTACATTTACTTGAATGACGCCCTTGGCAGTTATGTTCTATGGCCGCGTGCATTGGTGCGGTTTTTAGATGAGGTACAATGATTAACATACACATATATGCGTGATTTCTTTTATATTTCCTATAGTTAGTAATATCTTTACTTTTGACTAATTACTAGGTTTGGGGGAAGGCCGGTTCACATGACAGGAAGGCAAAGAAGGCATGTTCACCTGATAAGAAGGCAAGTTTACGTGATGAAGGTGAACGAAATGTGTTGAAGGGAAATGTTTCTATGACAAAGAATCCACTTATTCTCAAGCCAGAGGTGGTGCAAGGCCTTAGTACTCCATGTTATTGGTTACATGAGTGCGCTAGCGATTTACCCGATTGTAGTACAATAGAGGTTCCTTTGGAGGCGCAACAATTCCACTACCTTGAGGAGTCATCGACATTCATTTCTATTCCCGATATTAAAGAATTCTTATGTGGGGTAGAGTTGAATGTTTCCATGATACAAACTTTCATGAGGTGATACATAAGTATAAAAATATATATATACATATGCTTAATTAGTTTTAATTCAACTTCCATAATAAGTAAGTTTACTTTTAATCAATATGATTTCTCAAGTTATTATACAATGAATTACTTGGAACATCAAGTGAGTCAATGTTTGGTTGGTTATGTCCAAACATAATACGAGATGACAATTGCTTAAAAAACAAAGCCGAAGTGAAAGAGTATCTCAATATGAGTTTCAAAGAATCATCTCGTTTAGGATATCATTTGATCATTCTTGTCCCGTATATTGAACAGTATGCTTGTTAAACCCGCTGTACTTTTATCATTCGATAATTAAATTCACCTATTAATTGTTCTATGATTAGTAACTATATTTTCTTGTTGTAGGGCTCATTGGACACTACTTGCGATATGTTTGTCACGTAACGAAGTCTACCACTTTGATTGTTTGCGTCGACAACCACCACAATCCTTACTTATCAAATCATTGTTAAATAGGTAGCCTAACCGAAACTAAATATATACGCACTTATTAATATTACACATTATTCATCATCTTTATATATATAAACAGTACATCTTATAATAATGTATTGATGTAGTGTGATGAAGCTGCCTAGTGGAGCAGGACTTCGAGTACCAAAAGCTCCTGCTTGGATATCAGTCAAGGTAACATGACTAATTTGTTTGTCCTTATATAGAAACACTTTTCGCCACATACTACACATCTAACATGAATGTCATTGGATGCATGCTTTGGTGAATTTTAGTGTCCGCAACAAGATAATGGAGTTGCATGTGGCTATTACGTGCTGAGGTACGTGTTCGATATAGTCAACCATTGCACTAACTTCGATGATCTTCAAAAGGTATGTAACTTATTAGTATATGTTAGTTTAGATTAGATCGATGGGTAATAGTTAATTGGTTTAGAAACCAAAGTAGCACATATTCGCAAAAAATGACCACATTATACCCTAAAACATGGTACTTTGATGCATTTCATATAAATATGAGGTATAATAACTAGTGTGTAGATTTTTAGGCTTGCATTTGTTGTTGGTTGAATTTTGGGAATGAAAAGGTCATTTTAGGCCTATTTTCGCTTTTTCGCGTCCAATTCTTACTTATCGAGTCATTTAACCCCAAATCCTTTTTGAACATTATAATATGAGGTATAATGTAAATATTGTGTAGATTTTTAGGCTTGCATTTGTTGTTTGTTGAATTTCGGGAACGTAAATGTCATTTAAGACCTATTTTTGCCTTTTCGCTTCCAATTTTTAGATTTTTAGTCACTTAACCCCAAATTCTTTTTGAACATGATTATATGAGGTATAATGTATTGTGTAGATTTTTAGGCTTGCATTTGTTGTTGGTTGAATTTCGGGAACGAAAAGGTCATTTTAGGCCTATTTTGTCCGATTCGCGTCCAATTCGTAGTTATCGAGTCATTTAACCCCAAATTCTTTTTGAACATGATTATATGAGGTATGATGTAACTATTGTGTAGATTTTTAGGCTTTCATTTGTTGTTGGTTGAATTTCGGGAACGTAAATGTGATTTTAGGCCTATTTTGTCCAATTCGCGTCCAATTTGTACTTACGAGTCATTTAACCCCAAATTCTTTTTGAACATGATAATATGAGGTATAATGTAACTAATGTGAAGATTTTTAGGCTTGCATTTGTTGTTGGTTGAATTTCGGGAACGTAAAGGTCATTGTAGGCCTATTTTGGCCATTTCGCGTCAAATTCTTAGATTTTGAGTCATTTAACTCCAATTTCTTTTTGAACATGATAATATTAGGTATAATATAACTAGTGTGTAGAGTTTTAGGCTTGCATTTGTTTTTGATTGAATTTCGAAAAGGTATATGTAATTTTTAGAACTATTAACTACGGTTTATTGAATTTTTATATTATGTGTTTATTCCTTGGTTGTTTTGCAAGGTTTATATGAATAACGCACTAAATTTTAGGGCCTTCACCATGCAGGAATTACATGAAGTTCGGGATAAGTTGGCGACCTACTTTGTGATGATTGCTTATGATACATTTTGGTGGATTTCGCGATATAATTAGCTAGATCTAGTTGGTATTTTCCTTTCTTATATAGTTTTTAGCTAATATGTTGGTATTTTGTCAATTCAATATACACTTTTTACATTATTAATATATTTAAAGTTAATTACGTTGAAAAACTTGTGATATATTGCAATTCGTTTTTTTTTGTGTAGAAGGGAGGTGTTGGGCTGGGGGGGCTGCCACGGTGGGGTGCAAGGTCGGGCTAGGGGGTAGGTAGGGGTCGTCTTGGTAGGGGGTGCGATGGGCGGCAATAGGGGGTGGAGGGTCTGCAGGGATCGCGGCGCGGGGGATGGCAAGGGGCTAGCGGGGATGGCGGGGGTGGGCTGGGGGGGGGGGGTGCGGGGTGAGGGGGCAACAGGGGTGGAGGGTTGCAGGGGCGCGGGGGATGCGAGGGGCTTGAAGGGGGTGGGTGGGGTGGGGGTGCGGGGGCTACGGCGCGCGAATTTTTTTTTCAAAAAAAAAAAATTACGAACACGAAGGATTGCGGTTTTGGGCCTAGACCGCAGCCCTTTCACATTGGAAGGGCTGCGGTTTTGGGCCTAAACCGTAGCCCTTCGTTGTGAAGGACTGCGTTTTAAAACAGCAACCCTTCACTTTTAGTGAAGGGCTGCTGGCCAAAAACGCAGCCCTTAGGGCTGTTTTGATCACAACCGTTGCGTTTCTCTCCACTAGTGTAAGGTTATGTTTCCGCTGCAAGATAATGTAATTTGAGGTTTATTAATGGTAACTGAGGTTTATGAATATTAAGTGTGATTAGCTAGTAGCTAGGAAGTGCGGGCTGTTAAAAGCTTAGTTGGTTAAAGTTTTGAGAGGTGGTGCCGAAGACTTGGGATCAAATTTTTTCTATATCAATTGCCTTTGTGACTCTCTCTACATAAAAAAAAAGCTTGTGCTAATGGACAGGATACGTAATAATGTTAGAAAAATATAGAAAACTTTTCAGATATATGTGATTTTGTTTGAGAAATAGAAGATTCTATTAAAGTTAAATTATAATGGTTCCAAAGCAAGTATCTGCAGAGAATGTGATTTTTTCATATGCTCCCTGTGTTGAGTCTACGAGAACTGCAAAGAGTCCAACAGCTAGTAGCTCTGTTCAGGTTCAGATTGCTAATCTATATGAGCTGCAACCTAGGGAGGAGACTGTGCTAGAGGTTGTTCCTAATCCTATAGATTGCTAATATCCTCGCAAAATTTTTAAGAATTTGCCAGTGATTGATAACTGTCATTGTGCTAGAAAATGGGAGAATTTGGGTTAGCTGGAACCCAAGAGATGTTGATTTGGATAAATTGAGGACAATGCTCGGTGTATTTGGGGTCAACTTGTTGACAAACAGACTGGTATGTCTATTCTTTTGTTGATGTTATTTATGGATTCCATACTCTTGAGCTTTGGAGAGATCTCTCGAGTTTTATCACCCATTTTTTCTCTCAAGCTAGTTCTCTTATTTTGGGAGGAAATATTAAAGCTGTTCTTTTAGCTGATGATAGGCATCATGGTCAAGCTATAACTGAGGTAGATAATAAAGATTTATGTGAATGTATAGAGATGAATTTCTTACATTTTCTCAGAGTTGTGGGTAATACCAAGAACGGTCTCATAGAATCCACACGAAGATTGATCGTTTTATTGGTAATGAGCAGTGGTTTAGAGAGCATCCTGATATTATTGTGGAAGTTGTGGAGAGGGGAGTCTTAGACCGTTGCCCTTTACTGATGGATTTCCATACTTTTGTGAAAACGAATTCTCCTTCTCGTTTCTTGAGTATTCTTACTGATCATGCGGATTAACTTTCTAGTGTTCGGCAAATGTGGTTGACAGGTATACATCACAATCGTTTACTTGATATCTGGTATAAGATAAAAGCTCTTATAACTTCTCTTTAGGGCCTTAGCACCAGACATTGTACGAAGACTTTTAAGAGAGTTGAGTGCTGACCTTCTATAGGTTCAATCTCTTCTGCGTTCAGAACTACATAATGCTAATTTGATAAACACTGAAAAGCAAGTTCTGTTGGACTTGGAAAAATGGAACAAAATTAAAGAAAAGACTTGGCAAAGAAAAGTCTCATGCTCTATGGATTAATTTGGGTGACTCTCATACTAAATGTTTTCACGTTCATACCACGATGAGACTGTAACAACTCGCCTAATAAGCTGGCTACTTATAGGCCTAATTAGTCTAATACTAAACGTAAACAACTAATTAAGAAGTTGTTATTGGTATACACCGACCTCATCTAATCACAATAAGACCTAATGTACCTAAGAGTATCAAATCCAATCATAAATATATACAAAATATATTTCCAATGACTTCATGTAACGTCATAAATAAAATAATTTAATTGTTCAAGTTACGTGCTTGTCAAAAAAATACACCATAGCTATATTTATATTATTCCACTTCATAGATCAAGCATACAATCTTCTACCAAATTAACCTGCAAAACAAATGAAGCTGCCCACCTAGGGATAGGTTCATAGAACAAAAACAGTCGCCAAAGGCGATACACAAGTCCCATCATTTTGGAATAGGAAAAATTGATTGGAATAATCCCACCTTAGGCCGTTCTGCTCAAAATAGTCCCAAAAACTTTTGAAATTCTAGAAATAATCTCAACTTTGAGGTATATCGGCTCAAAATGGGTCATTTTAATTTGTGACTTGTTTGACTGGCAAAAAACTTGTTGACCTTTTTATTTTCCAAAATAATTATTAATTCAATTAAAATCCCCTTCCTCTTCCTCCTCACCCCTGCCAAGTTGCCACTAGCAGCCACCCCCACCTCCCTGGCGCTGCCTCCCTTCCTCTTTCTTTTGGTGCCTTTTTTCTTCCTCCACCACCCCGTGTTGCCTTTTTTTTCAAATAACATTTCCTTTGTACTTTGTTCCTAGATATTTTTAAGAATTATCTGGGACTTTGAGTTTCTCCATAACAAGCCCGCCATATAGCAAAAAAGTTAGTGCACCAAAACAAAAGCATAGTATTATAGAAAATTAGTACAGTTAACAAAGCCTAATCATAGTTTAGTGGAATATAGAAAGGGGCAGGGGTCTTACCATCAAATTTACTAGTGTCAGGTGTTTGTTTTACCTCACAATGTCCAAAAAGTTATTTAAGCTGCTTGTAACTTGTAAGTCCTTTATATAGACAGGAAGATCTAGGGCCACCAAGAGATTCTAGTCGCTTGGGAGACTCTTTGTCTTCTGAAGGTTATTGGTGGGTGGAATATAAACAGCATCTAGCTTTGGAACTATGCTGCTATCTGCAAG